>JANHGB010023714.1:0-40350 GCA_026283785.1 Coracopsis vasa
AGATACATGAAAATTAAGTTCTAAAGCCTAAAAAGTGGGACCTAGTATGTCTTATTTACTGTAAATTCAGTAGAAAATGTTATATGTTTGGGATATATAAATCTTTGTGTGTCACATCTTCAGTGTTGGTAGAATATAGTGAACATTCATGCATCATTAAAGTACAAAGAAACTAGTGTTTTTTACATACAACTGTAGAAGGTTAGTATTCAGCAAACTATGCTGGCCCATAAGCTGATACCCACAACTAATTCTGCACTTGAAGTAACAGGCTTTGTACACATATCAAAATTGGACATTTAACCTTGGTTATGTTACCAAATACACTGCAAGATATTTCTTCCATCAATGTCCCAGTAAGTTGCCTAAGTAGTTCACAAAGCAGTAAAGTTTTTTGTTTGGTTGGGGTTTTTTTTTGCATACAATGTTTTTATTATCTCAATCATCTCACACTCTGTAGCACATAAAGATCTAATTATAATGCATTAATGTTCACTGGTTACAGTGCAGAAATAGAGTCTGAACCATGTTCTAATCAGACAGACACAGAATACAAGAATTCTCATCTTAAGCAATAAACTAAGTTGTAAACAATCCCAAGTTGATCAATGAAACTACCCTGGCAACTGTATATTATGGAAGGAGGGAGACAGTGATAATACAGTTCATCAGAAAGAATGGTTCTGTATTTAGACAACACAACAAGTAAGTCTTTTAGTTACTGTTTACTTCATTTTAGAACAGAGGTGCAATCTATTCGTCATTACCCACTTCGGTATTTATTGTGTAACTCGCTTCAATTACTGTTTAATTCCTTTTTTTCTCAAGAATGTCACATTTCCTTTTTACTTTAAAACCCCACTATTTTCTCACAAGTAGATCAGTAATCAGAAGGGACTGGTGAATCTAGTCTCAGTGATGGGCCATGTAATTTCAGTATGTTGTTTTGGAGCCTTCTGTAATTGCAATAATTAGCTTCTCTCTTTTTCCTCTCAGCAAGAATCATTATTTGGCATTTCTGTTTTTTCATGTATCTTCTGTTGTTTATTACTTCTGTTCAAAGGGAATTGTGCCAAATTTCATCCTCGGTCACATCAGAGTGTTGGGGTTTTTTTCCCTCATGATTTTACCAGAGTAATACTACTATAGAGGGAAAAGTATCTAGTCCAAAACTACGAGTCTTTTCCAGGCCAAATATGACAAATATATAAATATCTGAGGGCTATAGAGCAAGTGAGAAAAAAAATCATAAAAACGAGGAGATTTAGGATTGAAGTGGGAATCTGTGCAGAAAATAGAATGGAAAGAAAAGAAAGATCTATTTGGAGGGAGAGAAGACTGGTTGTTCTTTTCTTTACCCAATTTAAAGGAATCTTCTGTAGGCATTATTTGTGCTGTATATCTTTCTTATCTCACTATAGTCAGCTTTGTTTGTCTAATATCTGCTAAGCAACTGACTGACTTTATTTATCTTCATTCCCCTATATATTTTCTGTAATAATCCTTTGATATTATTTATCTTTGTTTGACTTACATTTCCTTAGCAGTTCTCCTCTGACGTTGTTCATCTTCATTCCCCAAATATCCACTAAGCTGTAGTTGTCTGACATTGCTCTGCCTGGATCTCCTCAGTTGCAGTCAGCAATAGTTACTTGAAGCCATCCTTCTTTATTTGCCTACCACCCAACCAGCCGTCTCATAGCATCGCTTATGTACATTAGAAACCATCATCTCACAGAGTTCAATTTCTTTTCACTTCCTAGTACCTCTAGCAGTCATCATCTGGCACCATTTGCTTCAGTCTTCAGGGGTACTCCAGGATTATTTGTCTTTATCCCAGATCCTCCAGCGGGCAATCACATTCAGCCCTGCCTCAGGCTGCCTTGCTGTGCCAGGGACGTTCCTGATCTAGATGTGCCACCTTGGGTTTCCACCTCTCCTGATTCTTTTACTGTGAAACCTGCAGGCCTGATTCTGTTAGATGGGCTCCTTGAAATGTGTTTTATCCTTGTAAAAAAATTACATGTGGAATAAAGAATCAAGCTCTTACAAAGCAAAATTACTTCAGATGTTAACCATCATTCACAAATGCCTGTATGAACCAATTGAGAGATGTATGATAAAAGTAAAAGATGCATTGAGGAAACCTCGGATGGTTGTTAGGTAGCTTGAACATAGGAAAAGGAAAACACGTGTAAATCCTCCCAATCTCAAAGAGATCTGACCAAACTCGAGTATCAGTGGCTCTGAAGTGTTGTGAGATCTTCTGAGGGAAAGTTCTACCACAAAGCCAAGCACCAGACCTTGGCCAAAACCTCATCAAAATGCAGGGAAATGATTTAATTGGCTTCACCATGTTATCAGTCTGTCTCTGGCTGTTTCTTCCAAGAGCTGTTTCCACTCATGGATAATTTGCAAATTCTTCTGAAATATTTCATGTTGAGTTTTTTGTTAGGTCCAGAGTATCACAGGTTTGCAAATGAAAACAGGAAAAAGGGGTTTAAACCAGGTAGCCTCTAATTATGGGCATGAAAATTGTTCCCACATGTCACAGGAAACCTGAAATATTTAACCTGCAAAAAGGGTTTTTAAAGATAAGAAATCCAATTGTAAGAAATTATGAATTCTCAGATATAAATCTCAAGACAAAGGTGAAGAATTATTTTGCAATAGTATTTTTCCTTTTAATAAAACCATTTTGGAGAGGTGTCATGAACAGATGTGCTGTTAATGAGCTCCCATATCATCACTTTTAAATGTTCAGTCTGTTGACTTTTCAAATTTTCATTACTTTTCTTGAACTCAGAAGAAGAATCAAAACATTAGTGCATGCAGTTTTACAGATTGAGAGCTTGAATTGCTTTTTAGTTTATCTGAAATCTACTGCAATCTTAGCAGTAGTAGGTACTTTAGGAAAAACAATCACATGTTCGTAATTCATGACATTAAAAGTGGACTAATATTTTTAATGGGGGGAAAAGGCGCTCTGAAAAACAGATATTATCCTTTGTGCTTTACCCAGTGAAAAGCAGTATTTTCTGCCTGAGTCTCTGGTGGCTCTGTTTGGTCTAACCTGACTAAAACACCATGCATTTTTTAAGAGTTTCAAATTTTATGTGCTATTTTAGCCAAGAGCGCAATTTCACACATTGAAGTTCTCTAAGTCAAAACCTGTTTTCTCTTTTTTCTTCTTTTTTCTAATTATTTTATGTCTTCTTTTTTTTTTTCTTCTTTCTAGACAAGCCTAACACATTGTGTCTAAATTAAACACAAGCTTGGAAAATAGGAGGTTTATTGAATGCTAGCAAAAGGTGACTGTGAGATGGAGAATGTGTAGAGACATGCCATTTTCTGCAAAACCACACTTCTGTGAAGCTTCTGATGTTATGGAGGTGACAAACCAGTCAGGGGTCACCTTGAGCAAAGGAGGGGGAGTGCTCGCTTGGACATAGCTGTGGATACCTGCACTGTATGCTGTGTTTGCTGCCTCTTCCCAGCTCATGGATGCAGCTCACCCCGCTGTACTTTTGTAACAGGAAGGATTGAGTGACAAATTTATATGTCGGGGAAAGGTATTGTGGTCTTTATTGAATAGTGGGAAATGTGCTACAGTGAAAGCCTGCAAATGGCCACTTGAATCTGTGCACATAACACATTAAGAGAGATCTTTTGTATTAAGAGAGATCAAGGTAAAATGTGGGTTTTTTCCTTTTTTTTCTTTTTTTCTTCTTTTTTTTTTTTAATGAGGACAGTGTTGCTTAAAAAGATCTAAGCTAAACTCAACCTTAAAGTCTATTAAATCAATGAGAGGATAATAACTCCACCTGAAAACAGATATTGAACCCAAATTTCATACCAAAATTGGGCCTTGAGGAGGATATTTAAATTCAAATCAAACTTTGGATTTAGGCTTAATAAATGTTCTGCTTTTTACATGGCTCAAAGTGTATTTTCAACATTTGGGACAATTATTACAATGCAAAAGATACAGTAGTGTGCAATATTCTCTACTCCCATGCAAGCAGAATCAGGTTTCAGTTTTGTACATACATTTCTTTGAAGAATTGTGCCTGTTAATTACTTGTATGGGAATACTATAAAAGTGGCACATGTGTCAAACACCATGTTAATCAAAATTTAAAAGGTGGGATTTTAAACATATTCTAGCCAGAAATAATCAATGAAGATAGTAACATAGGTCACAAAGCTGGGAAGCCCTTTGCAGGACTGTGCCTGCTATTACAATCAATCGTATCACACAGTCCTGTTCATAAACATCTCAACAGTTACAACTAGTCTTTATGTATTTAATAGTGATCAGATTGCTGTTTTCTCCACTTCCAAGGTCCTGAACTGTAAATTACTTTAGAATTAAATATCACTGGGAATACTCCTGAAGAAATGTCACTTCCACCAGTGTGTTTCTCTGTGTTCTCTGTTATGTTCTCTGTTATGTTCCCTATTCTCATGGTCTATGTTTCCATTGGACCATGAAATAATATATAAGCTTGTACACATATTTTACTCTTTGCTCTTAATAAGGATGAGCCCTCAGCTAGCAGGAACCAGTAGAAATATTAGAAATATATCAATAAGAATTGATATATTTCTTACTTTTCCAAATAAATTTATGAATAGGTAAATAAGTTATACAGAAGTAAATAAGCAATAAGTTTACATATGTACTCATTGAGAGTCTGCTCAAATGAATGCAATACCACTGGCATAAATAAGTGTATTACCAGGTTACAATAGTAAAATAGAACTAGATCACTGTAGTTCAGTAAATGCAGGCTTTGTGTGTCCCACCATTTTATTACAAACTTTACACTTGATGAGGATATTTGTAAATATTTAACCAGAAATCCACGTCTACATTGGTTGAGCTCTTTGCTTGTGAGGTGCTCTGACACAGTAGGGTCTGCATTTATGGCAGTCAAAAAAGTGCTTTTCTTCAAGAATCTCCCTTTGAGAGTATTTGGGGTTTATTGTCTTACATTGCACTACAATCACATGTATTCAAATATATTTTATTAAAGCTAGCAAAAATTCCCATAACTTTTTATGTGCTGCATAAATACAGTATGCACAGCAGTCTTCAATACATCATCCGCTTTTATTTTCACATAAAAAATAACCATAGAAGGTCTGGAAAGTTTCTGAGTTGTGCAGCATGAGGTACATGATGCACTGTGGCACTGGGAGCAGCGTCTCGGGGTACAGCTACACGGGAGCAGACAGCACAGACCAGGAGACTTAAAACCCTCCTAAAAAGTTGTGGAGCTAAAAGTAGATGGTGCCAGATGGAAAATGAGGGCGATTCTATGCCCCCTTCCATCTGCTTCTAGTCATCTCTAGGACAATGTGGCAAAACTGCCTGCTGCTGGCTTAATCTGAAAGGCAGATATTGGTAAAAAAATGTCTGTGATTGTTCTGTAGACAACAAAACTATGCGCCTGCAAGCAGTTTTGAAGGTGGAAGTGTAATATATGGATTAAATCTCCATATATATAGATTACTGCAGTGTCCAGCTCATGGCAGTTATAGAGCACTGGGAGAGTACAGCTCCAGGTGATGGGCCCATGCAGCCCATGCAGAGCCACAGCTGTCAACAGACCTTGGTAAGCCTTGCTGCTAGCTCATCCCCTAGAAATGTGTGTGACATCAAGAGAAAGTCAACAGTTGCCTGCTCATACAGGCATGCAAAGCCCTGGGGGATGAGCTGTGGGATCCAAATGCTCACAGGGAAGGAAAGATCCATAGGGGTCAGGGCTATGCTGTGCACTGAGTTCCCCAGACTAACCAGAGATTGGTGTTTGGCTTCATTCCTAGGAGCTTTTGGAGAAAGGTGGCTTTTAGACAAACAAAAGAGCTCCAAGAACCAGAGCCAGAACTACAGAAAAACAAAAAGGACCTTGATGTAGCCCCTAAGGCTTATATGTAAATAGCTGTTGTGTGGCCAATGTCACCATGAAATCCTGGCTGTGTCTGTGCTCTGGATATGAGCTTGGCAGCCTGGGTTAAATCTGCCAGTCCTGCTTTTCCTATGCAGGTTGTTCAGCAGGTTATGGGCACTCATAAACCAAGAACTGTGGGCATTCACATTCTTCCTAGCTTCCTATTAATTAGATTTCCTCCTGTGTTGGCTATGTACCCATGCCGTGGACTAAACAAAGAAGGAGCTCAGCATCTGTCAGTAGAAGCTGCCTCCTTTTCATCTGCACCATCTACCCAGTGATTGCCAGTTCTTTTTGAAGTACATGGGACACGATATGCCCATTTACATGAAGGGGCTTGCGTGTGAGTGCTGAAAATAGGTTCCTCTTTAATTGCTCACTCTTCAGTATCCATCAGAGGCAAAGGTACAGAAGCTGTGCTGGCCAGAGAGGGCACAGAGGAGTTCAGGTCAATAAGGAGGCAGCAACGTTCCTGGAGTGCTCTGCTGCATTTATCTATGTGCTTTTCTTACCAGTTTCTGCTTCTCAGGGACTTTTCTGGCAAGTTTTATTTTGCAAGCTTTACTTTATTTTATTTCTCTTAAGAAAAAGCCAGGGTAAGAGGTCACTCACTGGGAACTTTTGAACTGATGTTTCCTAAACTGTGAGTGCCTTGAAAATGATTCCCAAAATATTTTCTGCAGTTCTTTATAGCAAGAAAAATTTTAGTATTGGAAATAATTGAAACATAAATAAAAATATCTTTTAGATACAGAAAAGTTTTTGGTTTTTTCAATGATCTGTTGTATTATGAATAAAATTCTTTAGTCCTTGTTCAAGGTGCAGATTGTTAAGTAAAATTTTCTCTCTTAGTATTTCCATCTGTGAATTTCAACATTTAAAGACACTATTTAGCATTCAGAAGTCGTGTTTCTATTGTTGACCTCCACTGGTCATTTAGCAGGTGGAATACCATCTCCCTCTGCATATTGTTACCTTTCCTGCCTGCCCCCCACCGCCTGCTATGCTCACAGCTTATTTGTAGCTTCCCATGGCATGAGAAATGTTATGCCATGACTTTTGGAAAAGCTTTAACAAATGCATAGTGACCCTGAAAGTAAGAGCATGTAGCAACTGGAGGTTTAAGGACTAGCTAAGCCACCTCTGTGCTCGTCCACGGGCCTGTATCCCATGGGTCTCCATCGAGTGGGCAGTTAAACCCCTCAGCAGCACACCCACGTACAAGGCAAAATGACGGATATCATCATTCTCTGTATTTCTGTATCTTGCTTCGTGAGGGACCCATTTTCATACTGGAGCGCAGCAGTTGCTGTTCTGGTTTCTGTTATGTTATGTTTAGTCTTTCTTCATGCTGATCATTCTCCTCTCAACTAAGTATTTTTACATATGTGTAGAAATCTCTGCTGAAGGCTGGGATCTAATAACGGATGCCATGACTGCCAGCTGTGTCGTGAGGCTTTCGTGATTCTTTTTTTATGGAACAGATTGAGAATTCGCCAACACTTTTTGGTTTTATATAGAAGTGCCAATTCATCAAAAATCTCTATAGGGGACAAAAAGACATGGAAATATCTCTCTGTTCTGGAAAAAAACAGTTTGAAATTGTTAAAACATCCAGCTCCCTACTCTGAGTAAAATGTTTCATTTTTTAAATTGGTAATTGCCTTTCCTTTTGAAATTTGAAAAGACTAGCTGAGTAAAGAAAACTTAAAATTAAAGATGACCATGTGTTTGACATGATTCAATTTTGTTTCAGGCCATTATTTGATTAGAATTTGGTTTTGCCACAGTCCAGTACAGAAAACAAAGTAATTAAATCACAGCTCTTTCCATCCAGCTCGGAGTTCATATATGATAAATATTGATCATTGTGTTCATTTGATCTGGGCCCACAGGAGCCCATAGGTATTTGAAATTTATGCCAAAATCCATAGCCTGTCAAATGTAATTAGAAACAGAATTCACTGATCTTTTAAGGTCTAGAAGAACACACCGTGTACAACTAAGATACTTGTTTGCTACTGTATTTGTTTCAATTTCAGAGAGTTCAGCTTCCTATTTCCATGTCTTTTGGCAATTTGTCACTCTGCTGAAGGCAGTAACTGCTTCTTCACCCAGTTTAGAGGAAAGCACTGTAAAATGGCATCTGCTTAAAATTTTTCTGACTCTATAGTTTCATACTTTAGACATATGCTCAGAGGATAAGCCTTTGGTCATGTCTTTATGAAAGCCTGAACATTTGGTGCTTGCAAACCCCAGGGCAATTCATGCTTTTGAAGAATTTGCAAAACTTACTGAAGCCTGACCTTTCTTTTCTGAAATCTTGTTGACTGTGTTTAATTCTGTAGACTTTTCCTCTGCTTTTTCTTCTATTTGATCTTCAGAAAACCCTTTTGGTCATTTTCTCTAGAAAATGATGCTCTTTTCTGACCTATTTTTTTATTTATTTTTTTTCTAGCATGCATCTAGGACTTATCTTCAATAATGGGGTCAGCTAGTTACTTTCCATTCCTCAAGGAGTCATTTCTTTAGTGGATTTATATATTTGACCACCTACATTTTGCTCTTACCTAATGTTTAAGGTTTACATTTTAAGTTATTAATTTCTATGAAAGATCATAGCCAGAAGGTCCCAATCTTCGATGGCTTCACACACCCTTAATAGAAGTATCTTATTGCATTGACTGTTCTCCATATTAGTGGATGTCCTTGTTCTTCATTCAGGATATCAGATCCAATACACTACTCAACTCTGCTTGTGGTTTTGCATCATTTCAAGAAACCTAAGGATAAACTGTTTCTTTAGTTAAAGCTCTGCCAAACAAGTAGCAATAACATGTTATCTTCCAGGAGTGGGGAGAAAAGGTGCTTTAGGAGATACTCCATTTCAGATCATGGAAATCTCCCCATTCACCTGTTTTTTTTGACCCGTCCCATCCAAAACTTCATGGCTGGTAATGAAGTAACCCACCTCTTCACTCAGATTGTCTGGAAACTGAGCCTTGGTTCCTTTCAGCGCTGAAAAGAGGCCTGTTTCTGGCATTTGTCTGAGATTTTGAGTACTGAGACAGCTCTTGACTTTTCCCAGGAACAAACATCTTCCCTGAAATCATTTCATTTCATAAGTGTCAAAATAATTGAAATCCTCCCCAGTCAGCATTCAGTATGTTTTTTTGAACGCTGCATCTTCTTTCACAGCCTCTCCCAGAGGTCTGTCAAAGTTCCCACTATAAAATCACTTATATGTGTGTCTACACACATATGTGTTCACCACCATTTCTTCTTTCGCTAAGCCACCCCCACCATGATAACCTGCAGATTAAATTACTCTGCTTTCTTCTAACTATTTAGACTATCTTGCTAGCTTGTGGGACATAGACGTGATGGTCTCTTCATTGGTTTTGAGAAGATATTTTTATACTAAGTTCTTGTCTCTTCTGCCTCTTGCACATCTTTCTAAATGTGCATTTTTTGATTGACAAGGGCAGGAATACATTATAAATTATGTGGCAGGGCACAGGTTTGCCAATATCATCTATTTTACTTTTTATTATTTTTCTCTGTATATACTTCTACTTTTCCATAGAGTTTCTGAATGGAGGCAATGACTGCTCAAAGGTGCTGATTAACTGCAGCTCAGGGAGGAAGGTGAAAGGGGAGGGAAAGTAGAAAGAAGAATTGAAAAATGGATTAAAAAACACAGTACCTTTCTGGAACTCTCAGTACCTTTGTTTTTCCCTTGTCCTTCCTTTCAACTTGTCCAGTTTACTTGAACCTGCCAGAACAGGATCTGCTGCTCATGCATTGTGCAGGACTGAGAACATATAGGGTGAGGAAATCCTATTTAGACGAGTCTTAATGGCACCTGTGAAATCCAGGTTAACCCTAATAATGATATATTTAATGTGATTAGACCACTTCCTACTGTTCAGTGACATTTGTTAGTCTCCCTGAAACATTCATGCTTGCAAACCAGTCTTATCTGGTATCATATACAGTCTGAAACATGATAAAATAGGATGGGCTGTTTAGGTGGAAGGTGACCTTTTGCACATCTGTATTTTGTGGCTCCTTATTAGCTGAAATACTCTCAGCAGCTTTCCCTGCCAGACTGCTCAGCGAGTGGCAGGTGCCCAGTTCCCCTAGGCACAGGAACGAAATAATAAAAGCATAAGCACACGACAGACTTCTCTGAGGATGTTCACTGATGTGAGACATGAAGTGAAATGTCTGCGGGAGACTGTGTTTGTAGGGAGGCCGACACAGCAGCGGGAGTTGCAGATGAGGAGGAGATGAATGGATCAGTCCAGTGCTGCAGTGACCAGCACCTGGACTAACCTCAGGCAAGCTGATGCCGCAGCCCTGGCACCACTCAGCAGTGTGGATGCACCAGGTGCTTAGGAATACAGTGGAATTGAATAAGTGGAGGATGCTGTGATACAGCATTTCCCATGTCCAGCTCAGTCTTGCTTCACTTTCCGTTGCCTGTTCTTGTACTGGGCAACCACTTCATTAAGGGAGTCTGTGAACTCTGGAAATGCTCTGGATTTGTGATTTTGATCTTTTTTCTCTTAATCAGGGTTTTTGTATTTCACTCCCTGCACCACCATGTGTTTTCATGAGCACAATCAGAGATGACACAGGGCCTCACTGGACACTACGAGAGGGCAAGAGAGCAGTGCCACTGGGGGATGTATTGTGATCGTGCCTTTGGATGCACTGCAGTTCACCTGTCCCTGATGTTTCAGCCATGTGACTCCCACAGGAGTAGAATAATGCCACAAAACCGTGCTGTGGAATCTGGTGTTTTCATTTTATAGCAACATGTGTCCCGACTTTCACAAGGCAAAACCAACCTTAGAACACAGCACAAGACATACACAGCCCCATACTGCTCTGACCACATCAGGCCTGGCACTGAGAGGTGTAAGCTGCTCCATTCCCATCCAGGCTTGGAAAATGCAATGATTCTGCAGAATTGTTGCAGTGGAATTAATCATTTTGCTGCAATACACTGGTGGCCATTTTCTTTTTTCCCTTCTCCACCACCTGCCTGTTATTGGGTGCTGCTGCTGTGGCAAGATCTCTACCTGGGGGTGTGATGGTCCTTCGCAGAACGGCAGCTGATCCTTTGTACCTGCCTATGGCAATACAGTTCCTTGGCCATCATGCAGAGATGATAACAAAAGTGGCCCTTGGTCCCTGTATGGTGGCTGCAGCCATGGCTGTGATCCCAGGCTGTGGGAGAACCGCTTCTGCACAGCAGCTGCTCCACAGGAGGGAGCAGTTCCCATGAATTTCTCTGCAATTTCCATGAATTTCAAAAGCAATGAATATTTTCAGCCCTGAGCCGCAGCTGCCTGTGTTTGAATGCAGGAAAAGAGAGTCAGGAA
The DNA here is from genome assembly GCA_026283785.1 of Coracopsis vasa. Lineage (NCBI taxonomy): Eukaryota > Metazoa > Chordata > Aves > Psittaciformes > Psittacidae > Coracopsis > Coracopsis vasa. The sequence goes on from JANHGB010023714.1 coordinate 11,351, forward strand.
TTAAAAAGCATTTCATGGAGACTGAATCTGCCACTGATTTTTTTGTCTGTGTTCACTAATGTATTTGGATAATTGAAGAGAAGCCTAAGTGGTTCATAAACAGAAAAGAGACAAGCACTCTTTCCCGGTGTAGTGTTACATAAAATTTCTCTGTTTTGTCTGATCCTGACATTAAAGAAGTTATTTTCTTTATAAAACCAGAGCCCACTGTTTTTCTTTTCTGCTTCAGCTTCCCTTCCTTTCTGAGCATCTGTTCTGAATTTTGCAGGCTTCATGAATTTAAGGCACGACACTAATAGCTGATCTCTGCATGGATATGGTGAAATTATGGTCTCCCACCTCTCCGAACCCTGCAGAGAGCTTAGAGAAAAGTAGCATATGGTCAATTCCGTTATTCTTTTGTTCTCCTCAAATTAAGTCTATTCCACGCAATGTCTTTAACAACTGACTTGTTCACAGGTAGGCACACGTGTGCCATTCCCCAGCTGGACTCCAACAGGCAGCATGAGGTTGAACATGCAAAGGTTCAGGCCCTTATAGCAGAGATTTAAAAAATCAAGCTGGAATTCATGATACATGGACTGACTTGCCAAATCATCACATCATGCTGTAGCTCAAATAGAAGTTATTGGCTTGATGAAAGAAATACTGGGTACAGTTCTTCAATTCGTGCTTCTCACAAAGCCAGACTAGGTTATTAAAACAGCCCCTTCAGACCTCAAAATCAGTCCGAGGAGAGTTCTGCAGGATTTGAGAAACTCTGATCATAGACTCCATACACTTCGCTAGTATTCTGCACCCTCCTCCTCTTTGCTGAAAGGATGAAATTGAACATTTCAGCATCAGCAGAAAACCCAGAACATTTCCAGACTTCACCATGGATAGGAGAGACATATGGAGAGCATTGGGTTTATGTGGCGTCTCAGCAATTCTTGTAGCATTATCTCCTTTGCAAGGCAATGTGTCACCTGTAATAGTCACATCCCTGTACCTGGCAGAAAGGAGGTTTCCGTGTTAATACTTGTTAAAGCTGCACATAGTTTTCCTCATTAATCATCATCTCTTATATCATGTTTCCTTTCCATCTGGTTGGGTGTCAGGTGTGGTACTGAATAGCTACAGTACATTAATTTCCAACTGGTGGCTACTAGTGGTTGGCAAATTAGGTTTCTTTGTGATTATTTATTAGCTGTGTTAATTGTTTGACAGATCATTATTGACTACCATCTCAGGGATGGCAGATGGCCAATAAAAGGCAAAATGTAGCTTGCTGTCTTTTTGTGGCATCTTGATGGCTCTTAGATTTTTTCAAATAAACCTTTGCATTGTATATTGTATTCTGTCACCAGTTACATGAAAATGGGATAAATAATTGAAATGATGCAGTAAGACCTGAGTTATGGCTGTGGGTGGTGTGTATAAATGAAAATGCAAACAAATCTGACTTGAAACTCCACTACAAGGTCTTTCTAAACCCAAAGATCAAAACCATTCAGAAACTGGTAGAGGTTTTTTTCAATGGAAGTATTCTCAAAGGACCAACCCATACACTGAGAAAAGTTTAATTTTTTTTGGGCTGAAAAGAAGCTTTCTTCACTGTGAAATGCAGTTTCTGTAAGAATTTAATTTTCCACTGGGACGTTTGTGGATGCCAGCATTCCTCCATTTGCTGCTGCTGAAACCAAAACGCAATGCTGCCTTGTGTCATACCAAGCCAAAGCATTGCTTTCTCTCTGTCCTCAGGTGAAGCCTAAAGTGGCTAAAGTTTTCTTCCTTTCATTTAGCCCTAGGCAGATCCATGATGAGATTAACTTTCTTAATCTAACAGAGACACAAAAGCCCCTGTTCTGCTGCTGTCTGCACCTGCGCTTCAGAAGTGCTGATTTCTTTTCAGTTTGCTGAGGCACCTGGAGAGGCACTTCACATGCCTACAGCTTTTTCCAGTTTTTGCCATGGCTTAGCTTCTCAGCAGCTAGATTATGACTAAGCCTGATAAATGTGTGGAAACTTGGTAATTCTCCACCCACTTCCTCCAACTCTCCTGCTCTGAGTCATTCTCTGTAAAGCTTTTGACATTTATTTTGAGTTTCTTTGCTGTCACGTGGATCCCATAATACCACCTGCTGCTGAGGCACCAAAATCATCAAGGTGTCACAGAAATGCACAAAGAGTATCCCTTTGAGGAGAAAGGGAAGGCTTAGATTTCAGTCTGACTAATAACAATTCCTGCACATTGATGTGCCTATGCATTCATGCTTTGGACCACTCAAAGGACCTGATAACTGGTTTTGATATAGGAACTTCAACCGCCTCTGGGTGTGAGTTTCTCAAAGCATGTGCATAGAAGTAGCCAGGAGCTGGCCAGAAAAATAGATTTATTCTCCCCACCCACCAGGCAATCAAATGTACAGAAGGGAGAAAAAGACTATGATTTGCTGCTGGTATAAACCAGAACAAAACCTCTTCTAGTCCGTGTCCCAGATCAGGGAGACAAGTCACACTATGTGCCCTAAAGATAGGACCTTCTTTGTTACCCTTTTGCTGAGAGTTGTGCCAAACATCATGCTGGATTCCCAAAGGAATTGCAGCAATGAGGATCCATCACCGAATGAGCAGTTCCTCAGAAGTGGAAAATTAGATATATACCCAGTGGAGCTTGAGTTTAAGAGGTTATGGCATTTTCTTGGAAGAGACCTGCCTACATAGAGGCCATGGATGGTGGCCACCTGATCAATGAAATTATTACCCCAGCCATTATCAAGCAGCCAAGATATATAGTGATGCAGTGATAATTGCTGTGCAAGACTATAATTTGAAATGGATGAAGTGAGGGAAACGATAAAGCATTTCAAATGGTGGCTTCTCAGCAGATTTATAAGTAATCACTGAAAATGTAGGTCTTGCTGCTGAATGGTAGTGGTTCATTGTCCATCTGGTGAAATGTTTCCATCAAATTTAGCAAGAATACCACTGAGGTTGCATTTTCTTCTCTCAATACACATTGACTCAAGGATCACGTGTATCTTGTATGCTGTGTCAATGGCACCTTTCTCTTTTGGTTGTTTCTGTGGCTTCAATGCAATTGTGTTAGCTTTGGCCTGCATTTTCCTTCGTGCAGTGTATTTCCCATTATGTATCAAGTTATTTGGTAGATAGTGTTTTTTCCATAGAGCCAGTGCCCTGTGTCACAAGCTTATATGCTCTTTACTCAGGTTTTTGCTATTGCTACTTTGATTTCTTTGCACCTCTAAGAATACAAGTGCTTAACTCTGTCAGGGCTGTATAAAGGCCATCGAATAGTAAGGGCAGTTGTTGAAAATGCGAATGAAGACAATTTAAAGGAATAGCAGTACTGTGCGGATCTTATCCACTTTTTTGCCTGAGATTTAAAATTCAAAGAGAAGTGGTAGTATTAATATATACTGAACTATTAAGGACAGAAGCTGCATAAAGAGGCTGTTGTAGCATAAATGGATCATATAGAATACTTTATTCCTACATTTTACAGATATTTTCATGACTGGCACAGCGTTGTTTTAAATGCAGTTTGATTAAATTCAGTCATAGAAGCAGCACTGTATTCAATCTTTCAGAAAGCACTCTTTATCACACTGAGCTGCATCAGTCACACATTGCTATGACTGCAACAAAAGGCAAGACTAAAATTGTTTAATTTTAGATGGTATTTGTTTGCACTTTATAATAAGATATCAAATGTTCTCTCTACAAACAGTTGTCTTTATCATAAAAAATCCTTTCAGATAACATGGGAATCTCTGTGCTTTCTTTTTCAGTCTAAAAAGATCTTGAAAATACAAGGAGTACATTTAGTCATTAATCAGTGACAGGGACAATTCGACCAATGCAATTAACTACACTTGTTCTATTAATAATCAAGCATGCCAAAAATGCTTCTGCGCTCAGGTGTTAATCAGGACACCATGTAGCTCTGTGTAACTTCCTTTTAAATTGCTAAAGGAAATGCAGATTAGTGGAGAATAAATGCAAGATATGGAAGTGTGACATACACTTGTCAGTAAAATTCAGCTTTCTTGAGGAGACGTGAAGATGCTGCAGCTGTACAGAAGGCAACTCAATTTAACAGATACCTTTACAGACCTACCTATTTAATCACAACCCAGAAATACTTCATTATCGGGCATGGGAGAAATAATTGTAGTTGCTGCCTACTCACTGCCTTGTGTTTAGTACATACATACAGAAATGCATCTGGGTTAGAAAGCATTATCTAACTCCTCCCAATAGCTCACTTTTATTTCTCGAAAAGTCCCAGTGCTGGCAAGGCTCAGAAGCAAGGTTAAGTGTGTCCTGGATGTTATGGTCTCTCTGATGTTAGCAGTTCTCACGCTCAGGGTATTGTACGTTCTAGCAACTTGCTCCAAGATCTGTGTTGAAGACCTAGGGAAAACATGGGTGCAGTTTTAGCAATGGTTCTGTGGCACATCCACCAGAAAATTAAGTTCTCATAGACTAACGAGCTGTCTAAGTATTTAACACAGTATATAACTCAGTACTATTAATCCATTAAGCAGATCCCTCCTCTTCTCCCACCCCAAAATAACCCATTAATTTCAGTGCTAATTAATCTATCAGAGCAGACAACTGTCTTCTGCATAGATAGTTCAACATCTACGTACCAATTTATCTCACCGCTTGTGCAGGACTATGAGAACATGATGGGCACGCCATGGGCAGTGCTGACTGCAGCTCCTGTGGGGTAACAGGGAGCTCCAGTGAACTGCCTTCTTAGAGGGAGCATGAAGCTTAATTTTCTGAGGTGCTCATCACCCTATTTCTATGCACTCTCGTGTTAATAAGGGAACTGATTCGTGTTTGTAGGCTCATGTAACACAAATATGTATTTGTTCAAATGGATTGGTTTCAAGGCACCGTGCCATGTAAAAGAGAATCACTCAGGAGACTCATAGGGTATATGAAGCTCATCTTCAAGCATCTTTAGGGCTATAAAACAGCAGCTGTTTGCAGAGGTGTACTACGTGACAGTGTGATATAGGAAAAACAACATTATTATACTGTTAAAAGTCACAGAAGAGACTTGGCCACACTTGAATTATACAGATTTTGCTTCCACTAGCACTTGTGGGCTTACACAAGCAATGTCCCTGTCCCTGTAACAGTTATTCACACAAGTTGATAGTTTAGCAAGAAGGCCATAAGTTATGACATGATCTAACTCATTCTAAGCTGCATTTACCCCTACTTAAAAAGAATAAATGCTAAATTGTATTGTAACATTATCCATAATTTCTGCTTCTGCTGGAATTTGTTCCATCTAGTATATTTTCTCCATTCTGGACTAACACTTTTACAGTCCTGGAACTATTTACCCAAATAAAAAGAAGAATATGGCCTTTTATATGAAATTTAACTAACTTTTATTTTGGCAGCCTATTTTAGATGGCTGCATCTGAAAAAAGAAAGAAAAAAAAAGAGAGAAAAAAAGTGTTTTTCCTACTTTATAGCCCATTGCACGCTAATGATTTCAGGGAAATATCAAATTAAAAAGCTGACAAAACCATATATAGAACCTGGCAATCCCGTCTGGAGTTTTAGAGCTTATGATCACACAGAGCTTGCCAGAGAAGTTTTCATCTCCCCCAAGTCACTGAGCCATTACAAAGCATCATGTAATTATGTAATTAGGTGATATGTCATCTTGTATTAAAAATGCTTATGAAAATTTGTGTAACCTCTGAGCTGCATATGAACAGAGGCCCATTTTGAACTGCGGGATTGAGGCTGCTTTAATGATCTATGTGCTTTGTTTTGTCAGTATCTTTTTATTCACTCACTTTCACTGTCCATTGTCATCAAACAGAGGAAAAAAATATGATTTATGTAATAAAATGTGAATTCACTCTGAGGCCAAACCATGAAGAAAGATTCCAGAGACCTTGAATTCGTATTGAGACAGTTCTCTACTGAAATAAAATAAAATGATAGAAAGAAATGGATTTTGGGTTGCTTTCTTTCCATCACATTTCATTCCCACCTGGCAAGTCTGTAGGAAAGCACTCATGCAAACCCTTGACTGTGAACTTTGGCAGACAGGTGGTCCTTGCAGCCATCCCGATGGCCCAGACCTTGCAACCACAATGCTTAAAATAAATTACAACATCCAGTTAGCCCCAGTGCTGGAGAGAAGATGTCTAAAGGGCAAAGGAATGATAGGTACAGCCATTGAGTGACCTATGGGGGCCCCTGTATCCCTAATGAACTGGAGCCCCACCATCCTGTCAGTAAGTCCTGTGTTGGGTGCGATGGCTGAAGATGTTCTTTGCAAGGGACTGGGGGCTCTTCTCCACAGCCACTGACCCCTGTGTGGGAGCTACAGGACCCTTCCCTGCACTGCCACCCCACCTTTTCCCCGTGATCCACCAGTTCTGGGGTCCAATCACCCATTTCCTACCTACTGTTTTAGCCAAGTCAGCTCAAAATAGGTTTTGTGGAATTCATGTAAGTATTTTGGCCAGGACATGAAGAGGCATTGACCTCCAGCTAGGGTGGCGATGAGCAGTGAGGGGCACTGGAGACAGCAGCCTTCATGAGCTAAATCCATCATCTCCTAGTGTGTGATTTAGCAGAACTAGCAGAGTTTGTAGGCAAAAAGAAGCAAGATGTGTATTTATAAATGTTGCTTTGTTTCCTTGGAGGCAACCTTTGGACTGCATTGATTTTCCTCTTATTTAATACTCAGACAGCTTCCTGCTTTTCTACACAACACTGTCCCCTAGTTATACAACTGACCCTTCCCACAGGGGCACGTAACCAAAGATGCAGTAAATGGCACACAAACCTGCACTTGAGTCATTACAGCAAGCTTGCTATTTCTGTATATTTTGTTTTCCATTTTTGTCTTGCTCAATAAGAAAATTGAAAGATTACTGTATGTATAATATACTGTTTTCTGTCATCCAGTATTAGAGAAAAAAGTCATAGAAAGAAAAGAAAACTCTGCTGGGCAATATTGCTATGAAATAAGGGCAGGGGGATAACACAATTAAAAGCAACTGTTCTCCTTTTATCTGATCCCTGCTGTTCTTTTGACAGCCTTGCAGCCAGTAATGCTACATCTGATGCTTTTAAAGAAGCCAGGAAAAGTAACATCTTAAGGAAATCCAGTTTTCCTTTCGAATCATCTTTGCTCCCTTCTCAAAATAAGCTGGCACTCCAATGAATGGCTCAGAAGCTCCCAGTCAAGTCAAAGGAAAGTGATCCCACAGTATACCGGCCTTTCAATTCTGTGTCATCAGAACTTGTTCCCTAAATACCAGACATATTTCTTCCTTTACAGGATACCCTCATGAAGATCTATCTATAGAAAATGGAGTCCTTTCTTTGCTCCAAAATAGCTGTCTTTGGGTTTATACTAAGCACAGACTATTCTTAGCTGCACTAGCCTAACAGCGTAACAGTGTCTGCTGGACCCCTATAGCCACAACTCAGAAATGGAGATGTTTGTCATGATTTGCATCAAGAAAATAGTGGTCTGTGGCTTCTTTAAGGCCTCCATTTGACCCAGGTGTCAAATGAACCACTTTCAACATTGAATGATGAATAATAAATGCTTAAAGAAATATCCATAGCGGATAGTTACAAACCATCCCCAAGCTGAAGCTGGTTTGTGTGAAACATTGATTTAAGAACGGTGAGTAGCAAGTGAATTAATAAAACAAGAAAAATTAAACCAGGAAATTCCATTTTACTTTTGGATAGTTTTCAAACAAGAGGGTAAAATTTTATAAAGCAAACTGATTGCTGCAGGTTCTTCAGCAAAACTAGGAAGGTCCTGTAGTATCATTTTTGTACTGCTTCCCAAGGCCCTTTATAACATTTGTATGCTCCTAGTGCTGCAGTTCATCACAACTACTCCCAGCAAGCAAGGAGTAAGATCTCATTGTTATTGAGCAATGATTCCTTAGAGCTTGTAGAAAACAGCTTTTGGCTGTGTATAGTATAGACTTGCACTCTTTTGGCAGTAGAAAGCTATTTAGCACAATTATTTTAATAGCAGGCAACATCTCCAGATTCTCAGATAACTCAGATTCACCTTTCTACCCCTGTGATCAGGATTTAGTTACACAAACCCATGGCTTTTGTCTTGAGACTTGCAGAGGATTTATTTGTCTATTGGCACTTCAACAAATTACTCAAAGAGTGTGTGGCTCACTTTGCACCTGGCAGATTCCTGCACAGCACATGTGGGAGGTATTGGCATGTGAACATCGCATCATAGAGAAAAAGAAGGTAATTCTGGATTTATGAAGGAGCTGTTCCACACCTCTGCAGTCATCTGTTATGCATGTTATTTAATTTTTGTATTTTTTTGCCAACCCACCCAGATCCAGGACCTCTAACTTATGGAAGCATATTGAATATCCTGATGGGAAAGAGAGTGCCCCTGTTTCACATCCAAAAAGTCTCCCATGGGGAATAAACATCTTGTCTGCTTTTCTGTCAGCTATATCAGCTGATCTAATAAAAAATACCATCTTTGCTGAACTTGCTGTACTTACATCCTTACAGCATTACAGCTACTGATAGCGCAGTGATTGCACCAGTACAACATGACACTAATGATTAAATAGTCAGCTTACGAATGCTGCAGCTGGAGGCAAGCGGAGACTATGCAGGGCTCCATGTGTGTCTACATTACCATTTCAGTTGGGGTCTGGAATGTGTGTCCAAGCAGATTGCCTGATCATTCCTGCTCATCACCCACCTCACACAGGAGCATCTCTGTGTACACAAGAAGGATCCCTCTGGGCAGTAACAGACTGGATGATGCACACCAGGAACACAGCTCATGACAGCCCACTCCAGCAACAAAGAAAGATTCAGTCAGTGGGGCCAAACCAGAGGAGGTACAAAGACAAACCTCTAAAGCATGTGCAGCGCAGACATCGGGTTCTCACCTCCAGATGTTTTGCTCTACAATTGCAGCCTGGTGGCCACACTTAGGACCCAACCTAGTGCACATAGCAGGGAGAGGCTCTGGGATGTCCAATATAAACCACTATTAACAGCGCTGCCAGACAGTTAGTATATGCAGGACATGGTCAAGGGCCATACTTACACGTATTAAATGACCTCGTACCACGTCGTAGCAAGCCCATGATACCAAGTAAGGGTTTCAGCCGCTACCTTAAGAAGTGTTTCACTCTTCCATTTTCTTTGTCTCTGTGCAGCTCTTGAGCCCAAGGTGGCTATCCCAGCCCCCAGGAGCAAACTGAAGCCTTGTGAAGATAACTGCATTGCCACACTGTCCTGGTTTCAGCAGTAGCAGTCATTTTGGGATGGGCTTAAACCACGACACACACTATCAGGACAGAGGGAACGATGGGGTTTGCATTGAGTGTGCTGGCATTTATGAGTTGCAGAAAAGTAGAGGGAAAGAAAAAACACTCACTGAGAAGGGTGATTAGTCTCCTACCCTTGAAGAAAATTGTTTTACTCAAGACCTTACATTTCAGTAGAGCTCTTTTTGTTCTGATTTTAAAGCTATAGATTAATCTCTCTGATATAGGCAGAAAATAAGCCATTAGTCTAGCTAGCTCTAAAAAATGTCTCTAATAGCAGAATTTTCAAATATACTCTAATTTCCCACGTATTTCCACTTATCAAGGCTATAAAAGTTAGTTTGTGTATGGCATTGTGGAAGCACATTTAGACAAAAACATAAAGACAGATTTTATTTTCAGCATAAAGGATTCAGCTATGGTTCAGTTGTCAAAATTGTTCGACTGAAACTAATTTAAGAAAGGAAACTGTATTTTTTATTAATCAGAAATTCCCACAAAGAACATCTGCTTTCTGTAGAAAATGTTGACATGTCAAAGAAACAAATTTCATGAGCACATTCCAGCCAAACATAAACACATTTTAAACTCATGAATTTCAGAATCTCTCCTTTCCACATCTTTTAGTTGAAATGAAATTCTCAAACAATTCTGCCTCTCTTTAAATACATTAAAATGAATTAGCAGTTTCCTGAGCAGCATTGGGTGTCCCAAGAGGAAACCCGTGGAGACCGTCCCTTCCCAATGCAGAGGAGCACAAGATGCTGATGGCAAGCCACCAGCAGGCTCCTGGGTGGCCAAAGCTCTTACCGTGTTCCCTCTGCGACGGGGAGGGAAGGCATAAGGGGAAGAGAGACTGCTCCATGCTGTTTGGAGAACCACAGCTTACCTGTATGCATCTCGGACAAAAATTTTCCAGGCACTCAAAACAGAATGTGAAGCAGTTAGTGTGACTATGTATAGTCTGATTCATTGACCCCTGTATCTGAGGAGTCCTAGCTGAAAAGGTTAAATGTAAACCTAACCCTGGAAAAAAATCAGGTGTTCTTCTGCTATTCTACATGAGAGTCTGTTAGCAGTTACCAAAAAAAAAGAAAAGTATTAATAAAGATATTTTTTTACCTTAGCTGATATAAATTGCACATAATGGTAGGAGTAATACCACATTCCTTTGTAAGTCACATGTTAGAGGCATACCATCTGAGTACTCCTTTCTGCTTCTATTATAATTTATTTTGTTCATAGCTTTCGGTGAACCATGTGGGTTGAGACATTATGGCTTTTCAATAGCTCATTAAATATATTTAGAATGCTTAATTGAAGCTTAACCTTTATTTTGTTCAATAAATGTATTCTCCATCTAACAGCTCCAAACAAGAAAATAACTTTGTTGAGGTTTTACATTTTGCCAGCATTGTTTCTCTCTAAAGATAGAGAAAATGAAGCCTCTGCAACAAATTGATGGAACAGGGAATCAACAGAGTAAAAAATAATTTTGATGATTTCGTCTTTGCACTGCAATTATATCCAGTACACTTGACAATGGAATAAACAAATAGTACAAATAAAGCCATTAATTTCCTTCCTATCTACACAATTTTAATTAGAATCGTTTAATTAGTCTTGGCTACAATTTCTCAAGAAGATTACACAACACACTTTTAAGCTACCCTCCTGCAAAAATATATATTTATCATTGTTTATTAAGTACAACAAATAGCTACAACAGTAATAGGTAGCCCATGACAAATGCTGCTGTCAAAAATAATTCTTTATCACCAAATTTATTGAAAGCAAAGTTCTATCCCGGTTCATTAGTTATTAAGCATTTGCTATTTTAATTGTTATAATAAATATAATGACATATTTAATACATTCACTAACTTTTTATGACATATCGTTTTGTTCGGTTTTTTTTTGTAGCTGGCAATAAATGTCCCTGAACCTTCAAATAATTTTCCCTCTTTGGTTTCCAAGAGGTTTTGGTCTAGAAAAACAACCTTTTCAGGATGAAACATGAAATCACATAAAATTGATCTGAAAGCAACTTTGGATTCAGAGGTCACCTAATTTAGTCACTTTTCCCCATCTCACCACTACTGATATCTTTTGTTATAGAATCTATTCGAGGGCTCTCCAGCTCTCAAGGTATCAAAAGCTCTGTATGCTCCTTCCATGGTTAATTGGTTTTACCCAGAGAAAAAATTTCCTTGTGTCTTATTCAAATCTTACTTTCAGTTTAAGCTAATTATTCCATATGCTATTGATGGTAGATATGGAGAAGACATCAGTCCTTCCCCTAATATGAAGACTGTCTCAATGTCTCCCTTCAGTTTACTCTAGCCTCCAAAGACTGCTTTGTTTTTCAGGTCTTCCTCTCAAAGATGAGCCATGTCAGATATTGCAACTTCTTCCAAATGCAGTAATTCTCAAATGGAAAGATTATTATGATGGGAGATCATTATACTAGTAGAAATAAAAATGTTATAACATGAAATCAGAGATTAAATGTGAAAAAACCAGTATATAAGCATCAGAAAGTAGACTTTAGAAGTATAGGAAGTTGAAAATAAAGGCTAAAATTCTCAGAATAAGTGCACTCACAACATTTAAGGAAAATATGATGGAATTATATATTTTTTTGTACAAAAGAAATCTTGGCAGTGTTCTGGGTTTATTACTTTACAACAGAGGTGATAAGGTTGTTAACAACAATGCAGAGAAAGGAGAACTGCTCCCTGAATATTCATGACTCCTACTTTCAAAAGAAATATGAGGATGAAGTATTTAGGAGTCATCTAGTAGTTATCGAGGATGTTAAACAACCTATATAAACACAAATATTCTAAAGTTGACAGCCCTCATGTCTAATACAGAGGGTGACATCTGAGGCCAGTTGAGGTTATCTTAGCAGAACGTTTATTTTCAGTACATCATAGAATACTGGAGAAATTCTAACAGATTAGAAGAGGATTAATGTTGTGCCAGTTCTCCAGATAATGGAGTCCACACAACCTTGGTACCTCTGAGTCATTTGGCCTGACCTCAGTCCTGGGCAAATAATGGAATGAAAGCTGATAAAAGATTCAAGTGATGAAGAATGAAAGATGAGAATATGATTGTCATTACACATGATTTTATGAAACAGGTCATGTCAAACAAGCAAACCTGATTTTGTATCTCTGATAACACTACAAGCATGGTTGCTGTGCAGCTTTTACATACTCTGACTTTTGTATGGTATTTGACTCAGCCCTGGGAATATTTCGATTAAAAATGAGAATTATTCAATAACAATAAAACAGAGGTTAAATCTATTAAAAATGGGCAAGCTAATGGATCTGAAACATAGTCATCAGAGGGAAGTCATAATTAAGTGCAGTGCTGGTATTCTGCTGGTAGCTACTTACTGCTATTAATCATTTTCAGTAATGATTGGCTTGTAAAAGTTTCAGATGACATGAAGATTGATGCGCAGGTAAATAATTATGAGACCAGGGAAATAATAAAGAGCATTCTGGATCTCTCACTAACCTTCTTCCTTCAAAACAAGAATATTTAATACAGTCAGATTCAAAGATATGTTTAGAAATTGAGGCCATATATGCTAAATTTAGGTTGTTACCTTGGAAATTATCCCAGTGAAAATGATTTAGCTTTTCACACAGCAAAGGAACAACAGCTCTGAGAGGATGCACCAGCAAAAGGGTTGCATGTTCCTGACAGACACCGACGAGTACGCAGAGGATGTAAATCTATGCCAGGCTCTCATGAGATATAATGGTTCTGGTGAAAAGAATTTGGGAAAAACCCATTTGTCAGGCAGGAAAATGTCTCCCCATGGCAAATCAAGGGTTTGATTTTGTTTCCTGTTAAAAGAGGACTCCATTAAAATGGAATATCATTGAAGGACCTTCATGGATGACTCAAGCAGAGACCGCTAGGACCTTTTTCCCCATAGATCACAGAGGACAATCCTACTCCCAGTGATGATGCCTGAGAAGCCCTCATCTGCCAGCCAGCCCTCACAGGGGGGAATTGTACTCGTCATGGAACAGTTCCTTAATGGAAAAGACATCAGAATAACCAAGAAGTAGAAGGTGAAGCCAGATAAATTCAAACTAGAAATAAGACAAATAGTTTTAAGAATGGAAGATCATTCTTTTTTTGGATGAACTGGGAGGATTGTCCTTCAACATGTGCTGATGCTTTCACGTGCCTTTTTGAAATTAGTCTTTGAGCAGCAATACAAACTACAGGGATTATTTTAGGGTCCAGTAATAATGTTTAGAAGAGACGCCAAAGCCTTCTGAAGTAAATCTTTATGACTTAGTTGTATCACTTTAATTTAGTAGCAGCCAATAATTCCAGTCATATTCAAAGGCTCATTGTATTGGTCCATGTGCAAATACAAAAAGCTGAGACCATGATCTGAAAGCAAAGGGACTGGGTTTAAAAGTCCCCAAAGATGCAGTCCAACCAACTACTATCTCACCCTAAGGAAGTTTTCCCTTATTGTCATGCACCTTTCTAACTTCCCCTTTTTCATTGAATTTAGGGCTCTCAAATGATGATGTCTCCTTTCTGTTCCCAATTCTGTAGCTATCCACATGCTTTTCTATTTTCATCTACATATAATTCCACCTTCTTTATGAATCAGTGTATCCTAATGAGTCTAGGTTTTTGTTTTACTATATTCTAAATTAAATCATGAAAGAGAGAAAATCTTCTTACCACTTTTGTGATGTTTCTCCATTTGCAGCCCCAAATTTTACAGCCATTTTTTGCTACAAAAACACATCTGCATTTCCATATTATTGATTCTCATTTTTTTTAGGTTGAAACTGTTAGGTAATAAAATCAGATTCAATGAGTCGCTGGTGAAGCTCATAAAACTCTGCAGCTTAATGAAAAGTTTTTTATCATTGCATGTAATCAATCACCTTTTAATCCACACTACAGAAGTTAATATTTCTATCCAAAACAACTAGGGTAAATGATTAAAATATGAATTTTCATGAAAAAAATCAAGTGTGTTGCTAATATCAAAATATGTTTACTAATCTTTTATCTGAAGTGCAAGTAAATCTGAGAAAAAACAAGTTTATCTAACAAGCTTCTTTATTCTCATCTGTCTACTTCTCATTGTTCAGATATTGCTAGTAGGTTAGTTACAGCTTCACCCTATAATCTTGCAGGCTCTTAAGCACACTAGTCCCTCAGATATGAGCTTAAAAGAACAAAGTAGACTTGAATTTGTTGCATTTAAGAACAATGTTAACTGTACACAGGATCTTACTTTATATGTCTTCTCTGTGCTCTTATTCATATGATGAGTACCTTTTACTCGACCAAGCCAGCTGGCGAATTTTGCTGGAGCTACTCAAATGAGTAAACATATACTTGAATGAGCTCCTGCAGCATCTGCTTGAACTACTTAAATGAAAAAAGCTTTTGTGGAGAGCAGTAGCAATTCAGGGTGAATTATGAATGAAAGTGGACTTCAGAATCTGTTCTCTATCTGAAAATACAAATATCAGTTCTAGGATGCACAGACCTTTTTCCCCTTAGGTACTGTAGCATCAAATGAGTTCTGCTATATGTCTTGATTTTCCTCTGAAGATAAGTGTCAGATTTTAGGCAAATAAAAATGATTAAAATATGACAGCTGGCAAATTATGCTAACACCTGGTAACAAATCACTCTTGACAGTTCAATAGTACACTTCTTAAAGCACAGCTATTAATATTATAAACAGTGAAGTGCAAAAAGTGTAGTACTTGACTAACATACTCAGTTTATCTTAATGTGGGAAAATGTCATACTCTTATTTCTTAAGATTGAAGAAAATTGGAGATGAATATCTGCAAACACACAAATACTTTTGAGTAACATTAGCGTAGCAATTCAGAAATAGTAGAACATGAAATTTTAGAGGTAGGATGACATTCAGCCTGTTCCTTGTGATGTTAATTAAATTAATATTCGTACGTATTGGTGGAAATTTCTATGTAAGTATTTAGGTGATATTTGATATTAATTTAATTGAATTGTTTGTGATCTTCTGTGAAGTCATGGCACCTTGTATTATTTTGAATAAATAGGAGTGGCCTATTGGACTACAATAGCTTTCGGAAAATCACACTCATTCATATCCTGAAGGAGTCTATGCAGAGGGGCCCATATTAATTAATACATTGAATCACTTACTATTGAAAATCCATTAATTATCTCATTTAATTAGTCTAATACTGGCATAGTACTATGTTCCTGTTTAAATATACTTTCAAAGGACTTCAAACTGTGGATTTCATGCTCAGGTGGCTAATTACTTAACAAGAGGATCACGATAATTTAAAGGCAATGGAAATGTGTCTACAGGCATAGAAGTACCCAGTACCATCTCTTCAGGAACGCGTTTTCTCCTGATGGTACTGCTGTTGCCTTTGCCTTTTTGCAAGCCCCATTTCCAACAGTGTATAAGATGCATCATGACAGCCAAAGATGCTTGTTGGTAGCCGGTGGTGGTAGCTAGGCCAGGAAGGGAATGTGCACAGGGATGCAGCAGAGCAACCCTTTAAACAAATGTAAGTCACGGCTGAAAGCCCAAGCATTCTACAGCTAGCAAATAACTGAAGAAATGGGAAAGAACAACTCTACTAATCATCCACCTTTCTCTCTAACCTACTTTCCAGACTCTTAAGCTGAACTTTATCTGAGCATAAAATTCAGTAGAACCAACTCTGTCCCAAATTTTATGAAGGATAGATGAGGTACCATGTGTGCATCTATGCTGTCTCTTGAAATATGATGGAGATCTTCAGATGAGTATTAAAAGGTGAAAATACATCAGACAGAATCACATAATCTCTCTGCTTGAGAAAAAAGCTTGATTAATAGAACATTAGGTAGTATGCTTTCCAAGACGTCATCAGGCAGAAATTTCACAATTTCACAAATTCCGATTACTTTTTACTTTTAATGTTGCCTTTCTGGGTTTTTTTCATCATGTTGCAGTGGAATAATTATTTCTATATTATACATGTTGCTGTGCAGAGTTTGAGGAGCTAAAAATAAACTATGGCTTTACTGATACATTTTTTGACTGATACATTTTTTGACTTTGTCATAGATAATTTATGGAATAATTTTACACTTCTGCAACACCCAGCTCACAATTCACATTCCAATACATGAGGTGTCATTTGCAATTTGCAATGGATTCTTAATGAAATTCTTTGGATCTTACCTTCTAAATGTTTCATTTTATGCTTGGCCAGAAGAGTGAAAGTGTGTTCATATACATTTATACATTGTAAATGGAAATAAAGCTCTGATCTGGCTCGTCTTTCTAATCTATTTATCCTCCCAACTCCCCCAGTGCTACGAGGAATATTATTATCTGCATTACATGGGTAGAGAAGTAAGAAACAGGAAGCTAATCTGACTTGTTCAAGGTCACAAAATGAATGCGTGGGAAGTAGGGACCTGAATCCACATCTTTCAGGTTTGAGGCTTACCCTCATGGCTGTGGTGGTCTCCTTCTTCACTGGCTCATCTTTCCTCTCCTTCCAGTTTAAATTAATTCCTTAAGTTAACTCATTGACTCATTTACTAGGGCATAAATTAATGTTGAAATTTACTTAAATTCAGTATAAATCACCTGGAGAGTCTGTCTTGGGAGTAGTCACCAAAAAATATGCT
The DNA here is from genome assembly GCA_026283785.1 of Coracopsis vasa. Taxonomy (NCBI): domain Eukaryota; kingdom Metazoa; phylum Chordata; class Aves; order Psittaciformes; family Psittacidae; genus Coracopsis; species Coracopsis vasa. The sequence goes on from JANHGB010023714.1 coordinate 28,396, forward strand.
GTGATCACAACAGATAACAGCTGAACACATGGTCTCTTGAAGATACCATAGCCAAAACAGATACTGGTTTCTTCAGTAAAAGCAAAAGAAGGCATTTTAATTACTAGCAGATTATTCTACTAATTCAGTTCTATGTCCCTTTCTGTTGGCTACTGCCCAAGAAGGATGCTGATAAATTGGAATGGGATCAGATATGTACCACTGAGAATGAAAGGATTGGAAACATGCCCTCAAGTGCAGAAACAGAGAGCTAATTGAGCTGTTGTTTTCTTCTTAGTAAAGCAAAGATCAAGGGCTAAACTTAAAGTCTGCAAGCATCTATCTGGAGAAGGGAACATTTAAATAACGGACTGTCAGTCTAGCCAGTGTGTAGCTAGGTAAACTACTGGAAGTTTAAGCTAAACGTTCTAGGATTTACAATTAATCTTTACGACAATATTCAAGGGACTCTAGTAGGTTCTCTATCCCTAGAAATTTAGGCATTTCAGATCTCAAGTAATACCTTTGATAAACAAATTGTGTTTCATTCTAAAAGTCTTACTTTATTTTGAGAAGTGTGGTGTATAGAAAGAAATGAAGAAAACAAATTTAAAAACTGAGTGTGTCAAAATTAGGAAAGCAAATTTAGTGGATTGGAATTTGTTCAATGTAATTACAGAACAATGTAATTAATTTTTTTTTACCCCACCTTGGGATGCAAAAAACAATTAATATAAAAGTGAACATATTTTACAGTTTCCCTACCATCTGCACTACATATGTCTCTTCCAGCAGACATCCAGCTCAAACAGCTGTTTCTAACATATCTGATGGAGTGTTCTTCAGGGCTTCTCCAGGGCTTAATCTCTGCTGAAATCACAGGGAGCTGTGGCCAGTTCAGCCCATAGCTGCCTGTTGACAGCAGAGGGAGCACATCTTTCAGCTCTTATTGACTTACGGCTTTCACTTGAACCACACAAACCCTCTTCTTCCAGAGTTTGAATGATGAAGTGGATCTTGCTTGAGTTTGGGTAATTTAGGTCCCTTGTTCATCATGTCTAATGCCTTCCCAGCCAAGCAAAGCCGAGAAGCATGTATTCAATAAAGCTTTTACAATGAAATCTGTTTCCATGTTGGTCTGATTAAGTTTACATTTGTTGACCTTCAGGTCCTGGTTCAAAGCTTAAGCGGATTTTAGCTTCAAGTTAGAGAGTCCTTCATTCTGAAGAGCTGTTGAATCTACAAGGAGACTCCTCTGGGGGCTGATTGCTGCCAATTAATTATCTGAAATATGATGATTTATGAATACCTGATATTGTGTTGCTGGATGGGTATGTTTAGTAAACTGCAAGTGAAAATAGTGCAACCTCCTTGAGAACAAACAGATGGAGAAAATAATACACACTTCAAGACAATCAAAAAGGTGAAGAAAATAATACTTGCCTCATTATCTATACTGTGCTTACGTATGTTGTAGTGCATACCCTGCTTCCCCAAAAACTAGGGACAAGATTAAATATGGATTTTTAATGGGTGCATATTTACAGTCAAAACCATTTCTCTCTACAGAATGAATAAATGTACAAGCATAATATGAAGATGTAGAATTCTATATTTGAGAAAAGAAGTATTCTATAATACTTTTCCTGCCTACACTGCGTGTGTTTTTATTGTAAGTAATTTTATCCCTTCTGTTCTGAACGTTCAAGCATTCTGGGGTGCTTTGTTTTATGAATTTATAGTGACAACTTTCAGTAAATTGTCTGAAGAAGACCATAATATTGGACCTTTTGAATTGCTGTGTGTATGGATCAATGTTCTATTTTCCAGTGTTATGATAATGAGTTAATTTTAAAGATGTATTGAGTGATTTGGCATTAATTCTGGCATTAAAATTTACCTCATGTCTGGACAGCAGTGCAGTTTGCTACAGCACTTAAGATAAAAGGTAGAGAATTGTAAATGGGATTACTTGGAATGGAATTTAGCTCACCTACTTATGCCTAAAAATTAAACGTTTTGAGCAGGTTGTCTCAGCTCTAATTGGCTGCAAACTACTGGTGCTTCTTGGACTAACGTCCTCCAAGAAAAGGGGATGCACTGGACAGGGAGTCCATGGGGCTCAGGGAGAACGTCAGTCCAAAACATCCTCTGCTCCTTCTCAAGGTCTGCTGGCAGCTCTCCTCCTAGCTTACCCTTGAGATCTGTGAAAGGAAAGAAAAAAGATATCTCTAGATTATGTCAGTAAAGAGAATACTTGAGACTATAAGAAAATGCTCAGCCAGTGCTGCTGGAAACCTCTGTGGCTCAGCTGCACCTTCTTCCTGCTGTGAGAGCAAGCTGGGGGACGGGATAGAACTGACCTCATTGGGGCTGCTGGCATCACGTCCTCTTCATCTCGTCTCTACTCCACAGTTCCCTCTAAAGAACAGACAGTTAAAGTGGGTAGTTCACTTTAGAAAGTTTCTCCAACAACAGGGGAGAAATCCATGTCTCCTCTCTACTCAGGAGCAGACCAAGGAGGATTAAAAAAAGAAATTGCAGAGATATGAAACATAAAAGCATTTCCTTGTGGGAGCTTTGTATGTGAGAATTTTTTTTCCAAGGCAGTTGGGCACAGAAATTGAGTGTTAGGTACAGTGATTTTCAGCAGGTCAAAGGAGAGTGAGCTCTAATTATTGGCGCTCCTATCCAGGTTCACACTGCACAGTGAGGAAGTTTAGCTGAAGGTGGGGGAACAGTTTGTCAGGAGTTTTCTCACACAGGCTGTTGCTAATTCATTTCACATTATTTTCAGGTCTTTACATTGTCTCTTTTTACAACATTTCAAGGTGCCTTTTCCTTTTCCTTTCCTTTTTTTGCAAGAACAGTTTGAGATATACCTCCATATACACTCACAGTTACCAATAGGCTGTTACATAGTCAGGGGTAGTACATCATAGCACATGAATATATACGCCATGCTATCAGGAAAGGCCATGGACATACATCCATGTGTAAACACTGATGATGGCAAGCCAAGGAACAAAGCAGAGGGTCCCATCACCCATGTACCCAGCCAGGTACATCATGTGATGGTAAGATCCACTGCATCCCGCTTTACCTGAGTGAAAAAAACCCACAGCATAGCCAAACAGGAAGAAATAATTCAAGGCCACCCCTGAACATCTTTAAGATGTGCATAGTTCTTTCCTACCACTGTACAGCCAACCCCAAAGATCTGAAGCTAATGGCAAAGGTCCCAAAGGGCAGGAGGAGGTGGAAGCAGGATCTTGCCATCACTGTCATCATGAAGTTTTCCTCTCCCTGCCCTTCATACAAAGAACGATATATAACTTCCAGTAAAGAGCGTGGGCAGTTGTGGTAATAGAAGAAAAATTCAGACTGAGAAGTAAAAGGGTATTTTTCAATCACACAGCAAAAAGCCAGCTTCCTTTCCAGTACAACCTAGAGTATACCAAAGCACTCTCAGTTCCTTTCCCTGTGTATGCTGGTACCAAAGGTCACACTGTAAAAAGCATTAGGTTTCCAAATTCAACACAGCCAAAGTGGGAAATCAGGTGAATTGCATTCTGACATATGTATTTGACCCTTGCACGACTCATTTTTGTCTTATTACTGTTGGGATGCCTGGTTGAAAAACACTAAAAATATGCTTTGCAGTTTACATGGCACTACAGTGGCCTCCCTTGAATACTGGAACAAAGGTAATTTTCTCCTATAGAGGGAAAGGAAGGCCAGTGGATCGCAGTGATGGGTACCTGTCAGTGATAACCAGACGAGAGTAATGCACTATAAACATTCATAGTCTTCGTGGTCTGTGAAGCAAAAACCCACTACAGAGGACAGATTGGTTCATTAACCCTATTCTATATTAGCTGTATCATTTCCCAATGGCCTTGGTTTCAAATTACTAAGGTGATAGTAGCATTTTCAAAGCCATAAAGACTTCTTTTCCCCCATAATGTCGAAGAGAAACGACAGAGGTGGGATATCTGAATATAGAAACTACATTTCTTAGACTTTATACTTACTGCGCATTGCTGTGCCAATGAAGATTGCAGTACACTGGAGTTCTTGAAGCGAGCTAAGCTCAGAGGTGCTCTGAAATGATTCTGAGAGGTTCTGGGATCACGAAGTGGAAACCAACATATCTGGATGCAGCTCCAGCTCTGCCTGATTCTGGTATGGTGAATGACTTAGATGGGATTACTGCATGTTTAAATCACATACACTTTTCAATATCTTATGAACCAGGCCTTAAACTCTGTCATTTGATTCCAAGCTAAAAGTTGCAGGGAATATTTGCTTTCTTTCCTTCTTTTTCCATTTTTTTCACCTGTTTTTCTGAAATTGTTTTAAAAGGAAGGAATATATTTTGTAGCATGTTTAAAACCCCTTCCTCAGTTAGGGCCACTAGAGGCAATAATTACAACTGACGATCTATTCTAAGTTTTGGACAAGCTGTTTTAATGATTATATTCCTGTTAATACACAGATCTTTCAAGGTGTTGATAAAATAATAATGATATTTTGTTAAATGTCAAATATTAGAACAAGAGTGTCTGATATAATTGGTAATAGTAATGTTTTATATAATTTATGCTGACATTGTCATGTAATAGTAGTACACTCTGGTGTGGGGATTGTGGATGCTGAAGAGATTTTTACTGCTTTTAGGTTGTTGAGCATATTTTTACACCATTTCCATTTGAACTATTTAAAAGTCAAGATATTCAAATGTCTAATTGGATGCCCTGATTAGACCAGGATGGAGTTTGATTTCATATTTATATAAATCTGAGAAAGCCCTCCTGATGTCACCAGGAATAAAACCACTGAAGTCCAGGCAGAGCAGGATCAGGCATTTTTTATTCCTATCTGATGAAATGTGATAGCACCAGAAGCATATAGCTTTTCCATTGGCTTCAAGGGCAGTCAGGATGCTAGCAGCCTTTAAAGGAAGGGTATCTCTCACTATGTTTCATTTACTATACCTTTGCCCAAAGCATTACACGGCAATGCAATGGTTCTGACTTCTGCCAGGTTCTTCCTTCATCATCTGTTATGTACCTTTGTGATGATTTGAATTCACACAGTATGATTTTGTCCTCAGATTTAGTTTTGCAACTGGCCTCCAATATTAATTGTGAAATGTATTTATTATTAACTAGGCATGAATTTTAAATAACTCTGTTGAACATCCCAATGCATAAAACTTGAATTTCTTTTCATTCCTGCAGCCAGGCTTGGCTGGTTTTATTTATTTAGCAGTTTTGCTTGTTTCTCACCCACAAGAGAAGAGGATATGATCATCTCCCACTTTACATATTTATATGTATGTGAATGGATAATTAAAAAGTAAAAACTATTCAGTATAATACTTATTGTATGATTTATTGTTGTTATTGTTATAACATTTTATCATGACTATGAAATGCCAAAATATCTTCTTTAATCATAGGATCTGGATTACAACTTGTTGGATCTTACCTTTTTTCTTTCTATAGAAGGAGTACTTTAAGCACCATATGTAGTGCAGGCTTATCTCTGCCCTTCCTAGCAACATAGCTCTAGAGGGTACATGGTATTCGGTGCCAGTTTTAGGGGCAGCTGCCTGATGCACGGGGAACCCATGAGACCAAAGGTATGTCTCGATAGCAGTTTGCAGACAGATGCAAGCTTGTTGTGCTGGCACTTGGAGCCAGCCTAAAGCCACATGGCTGTGGTTAGCATAGCAGCAAGCCCTGTGAAGAGCCACTGTGCATTCACTTGGGTACCGCTCCACATGGCCATATGGCTCCTGATCAGCAGAGGATGGGCAAAGCCAGACAGAGGCCCCTTGGAAAGGGTTCGTGTCTGCTTGCAGCCAACCCTGAAGACCCTTTCCAGCAAGGGTGGCTGCACAGAAGGACCCTGCTCTGCCGGGCAGCACTTGGTGCCTGCAGGGCGTGACAAATCTGTGCTGGGAACAAGGACGGACAGAGCAAGAAATGCCAGCTCTGAAAGCTTTGCTATTTAGAGGTGGGGTTTCCAGTGGTGTTTTAGCATTTTAAATCTGTGAGCTAAGCAAAATGCCATCCAAAATTGCTGTGGCGATAGGAATGCTTCCAGATTTGAAGTCTGACGCTGCGTCTCGGCTTTTCATTTTTTACGTTTCTTTTTTCCCCCCAGAAAATAAGCAAGAAACACTCAAATAAATCGTAATGTGTTTTGTGGAAAACCTGTCTGCTAAAGGTCAATGAGGAAAGTTCTTACTGAGATGGCAAGTTTTGTGAGCCTAATCAGCAGCGTACCAAGACAGCCATAGGTGAAGCACAGAAGCTTGAGCATCATTTTCACAAGTGATATTATGTAAAAAGATCAACATAATCATCAAAGGAGCAGCAGTGCAGGAACAACAGCCAAGCAGCAGTTTGGCTTATCTTTAGTCACAGAGTAAAGCCTTTCTTGGTCACTAGCTCAGTGAAAACCAGTCATCTTCAGCACAAGTTAGCAGGCAGGTTTTGGCTCTATTCATGCTAAGAATGACAACTATATGATAATTATTGCTGTTATTAGCAGTGGATCCACCATAGTGGATCTCAAAGGGAATCACAGATGCAGTTTCCAAGTAGGAAATTGAGAAACTGAGTTGCTCCAGGCTACCCACTGGGTCAGGGTGAAGCTGGAAACAGAAGGCAGATCTTTTAATCTATGACTCAGTATTGTATTTACCAGCCAAAAACTACAATAGAAACAGTATATGAGAAAATCTGTTTAAGTCATGACTAACATCCTTAAAAATGCTGAAATTGCTTGTTTTTTGGGTTTGTTTTTTTGAGTAACAGTTTTTTGGCAGAACTTAAAGTAATAATAGCAAAAGCCTGCAGCCCACCTCACTCCCTCATAAGCAGCAGATGCAAATGTAACTGATAAGCTAAATAAGCAAACAACAATAGCAAAAAAGGAAACCTCAACAAAACCCCAATATTTCTTAATAGCTCCAAATCAAGTAATAATCTCTGGATTGTCTTGAAACTAAAGACCACTATGGAGAATCCAAAGTAGTCATCTTTGATTTACACGTCTTTAGAAGTTGTGTATGGGTGACAGCTGCCTCATGCCAAAGCTGAGTGTATTCTACATGCCACATTTAGCCATGATGATAATGATAGTCATTCCAGTCTCTCAAATCTGATGTTTTTCAATGATGGTTCATCCAACCTGTCTCAAGGTTACCAGAACTACTGCTTTCAATCACTGCTTTGGAGATGTGAAACCCTGCAGTGTGTGGTGGAAGAAATCACACTGCAAGTGACTGGCCTAACATTTCCACAGCCAAAGTTGTTTGCTTTTTAGCAATTTGAGCTCATCTAATGAGTTTGGACTTGCTGGGTGAGGCTGAAACAAAATCAATATGACCCAGTCATCCTTCGCTACTTTTCTTTTAAGGGCTGGATCAAAACACAGTGGATATGCTTTAATTTATTTGAAAGGATCAGTCACTTAAGCTCTGCTGTGTATAGAAGGATGATTAGGGCTGTAATAAAAAGAGTATTTTACAGAAAGTAAAACATAACTACAGGAAAATAGTCAAAACATAATGAAGTCAAAGTATCCCAGCCACCTTGCCGAGGAGGGAGAAATAGCTCATTCTGAGGTTTTCAGACTTACTGAAGTCCAGTAATTGAAGAAAAATCTGGTATATCTCAGATATTAATCTTGCAATAAAGTCATTTTAAATGTAGCTTTACAAAAGATTTGGAGTGCAGTTTACTTCTGAATTGACATTTACTAAGGGTTTTTTATCAGCAAAATTGGAATGTGCTTTGTGAGCCCAGAGTACACCTGAGTTCAAGTCCTACCTACAGAGCACAGCACAGAAAGCAGACCCACATCCTGGACACAGAAACTAAGGAATCACCAATGGAGATAATTTCAAATATATTTGCATATGAAGTGGTTCTGCTTTGTTTTATCAAAAGTCAAAAAGTTTACAATTGCATCCAGATGGTATTTGGTATTAGAAATTATCTGCTACAGACCTTCCCCATGTTCCTTGGCTTTTTATTTAATTTACTGGAAGTATGGATGGAGTTGTAGATACAGAAGTTTTCCTCCCTCCAGCTGACACTCTTGTGGGAGGTGGGTTGGAAGATCAAGCGGCCTCTGGGAAATGTGGGAGGCCAGGAGTGCCACCAGTGTCAAGTGCCCTAATGGGTATGATTTGTCTAAGGAAATCAATGCTATTAATGCACACTATAATTAAAATATGCTATAATTAAATTAGCTTAGAAGTCAAGCCTGATTGACAGCTGCTTTGGAGAAGCTGACAAGGATCTCAGCTTGCTATGAGGAGGACACCATCATCTCTGCAGGGCTACATAGAAAGGCTGAGATCTCCCAGGCATGAGCCTGGGTAAAGTTTCCCTCCTCCACCAGTTGGGGCAGCCAACGTGGTTGCTTGCCTCAAGGTTTCAGAGTTTCAGGTCATGATGGCTTACAGGCAGGGCTCTTGTCAAGGAGCCTGAGAAAGGTGTCCTTCAGTACTTATTTGGCTGTGTGCTGATAGGAAAGGGTACTTTGGCCTGTGACCGGGCTTTGTTGGGATTTTGTACTTGTATGATGTACACTGGATGATTGGAAACCAGAAAGAGATTGTTTAGTTTTTCCTATAAATGTACATACAAAATGTTCTCCTCTGCAGGGAATTATTCTGGTGCCACTTTAAAGGATTTTTTAAGACCTAAAATATCCACAGTTCAGGGTTTTTTTCCTTCATTTTGGCTTTCCAAAGTTCACTACTTTGGATAAGCTGTTGGCTTCCCTCCTTCCTAGTCCTATTCCTCCGCATGGAGTAAAAGTACCTGCCAGTGGCCATCAGGTCCAAATATATGTCTGTCCATGTGCAGCACTTACCCTGAACATCTCCTGCCCTAAACTGATCCAGAGCAAATCCAGATGTTCTCACACTGGATTTGCAGCCAACCAGGGAAAGAATATAGCTGCTCTACCCAGCACCTTCAAACACTGAGAGGTTACTGCTGCAATATTTTTGCACAAACACACAGATCCCACTGACCCCACAAATGAGAACTGAAATGAGCTTTTCCTGCAATGTTGGCTTTCATAGAGTAGCATCTCTGCTGAAGCACATAGGCATCCCCACTGAGACACACCACCCCACAGTCCTGTTCCAGTTAAATCCCACCACTTCCACAGAGGGTCCCTGTGCTGGCATCCCATCAACAAATGCAACCAATGCCCAAGATCATAGAAATATTAATACATCAAGACATGATGTAAAACTCGGGTAATGGTATTTGAATTCTGTGGGAGCACCTGGTACCAAAATCATCATGCAAAATATCATTTTGTTGCTTGGGTTTGATCATGCATCTTCTTTACTGCCAGTCCATCTTATGTATGTTGCTACCTAGTTAGTACACATAAACACCTGAAATTATTACCCAAATTTCAGGATTTTTTTGTTTGATCTCTAATGGTTTACTTCTTTTTTCCCTGGGCACATTCTGATGAGTTTTGCTAGTTAGCCCAGGAGAGTTTTCACAGCACACTCATGCTTTTTTATGCTTTCATCTTTTCTGTTAATCTGGTTTATCTATATTCCTTTTCCATTAGTCTTGTTATTTATGTTTCGCAGGCTGGATATTTACTTCAGGGACAAGTCATCCCTGCTGTGTTTTTCTAGAAAGCACACTTCTTTTATTAAAAAAACTCCTGTTAAAGGTTGCAATACCATTTGTCAGAGAAACCAAATTCTTTCCGTTTCATATAACGTCTACATTTTAATTAGATGATGTTTTCTTTTTATATTGTCAGACAATAAAGTTTAAGACAATATTCTTCAATACTTTATGCTTTCAATTAATTATTTATACTGAGGTATATCCAAAGCTACACTGGCTGCCTAGTTTACAAGGACAAGGACTCTGCAGAAGGGGAACAGTACCCATAAATATTCTAAAAAGATGTATTTAAAGGAAACAAATACAAATGAAACTATTACAAGCAGAACTTTGGAAGCCAGACTGCAAAAACTGCATGACAATTTTGATCACTACCAGGCTGGAAGTGGATATCTGGGTCATGTAAACAACAGCGTTTTCTCTCTGTAGACTGAAGAGTTTTATGAAGAGTTTTATGATTATATCTTTTTTCATAAAAGACTGGATTAGGATACGACAACCTGAGAAGTATCAATTTCCCTAGCAGGTTTCTCTGGCAGCTGCAAAATGCATGGTCTGGGCTTGGATAAAGAAATAAAGAAGCTTGTGTGCCAAATCACATACACCCACAATTTACCTGCACTTCTTTGAATATTCTAATTTTCAAATGTTTTGAAAGGCTTTTCAAAAGATAAATAGATGTCCTGAACTTACTAACCTGATCTGTTAAAGTAGACTTATTTAAACCCAAAGTTTATGTTTAGTACCAATAGAAACAATTATAAAACAATTAGGAAAAAGTAATCGGCCGCAGCAGAGTGACCTACCCTGCTCATGGGTTAACAATTCCCCTTCCTATTTAGATATGCAACATTTTTAAACAAACATTTTGACCCAGTTTTTGCAAACTGCTTATACAACCTCCAATGCTGAACTAAAATACTTGTGTTTGATGTTTAGCGAGTGAAGTAGCATATCATTACCTTTACAAGATGTATTTAACTTGAGGAAAATGCTCTTATTCTCTATGCTACTGTAAAAATTCAATATATAATTAGTTGGCAGATGCATTTTTAATATCACCTAGTATTTAAATCAGCAAGAAATGTATTTTTATAAAGTCCAGTTACAGTCCCTATAAACCCCATCCTTGCTTGAACACTCTTTGCACGTGCACTTACTTTTTTTTCCCTTCAAGACAGTTCTTCAAATACTACCCAGATTTGCTGTCTTTTCATGTTGGGTTAGGAATATGCTGGTTTCTGGTGTAAATTTTGGATTTAGTAGTCCAGATGCAAATAGAAATAAAATAAACCCTTCAGGCTGAGCAAAGTCTGTCTGTATGTCTATCCAGTGGTAAAGATGACAGCATTAAGTAGCTGACTGTAGAGGACATGTGTCATTTGCCTTTGGTTAGTGCTACAAATTAAAGAATGACTAGAAATATCATTAAAAAGATAGATAGAAGGGTCTTTGTCAGTTAGAGCGGGCCTGACTCTGTGAGAAGTGTCACACTGATTCCTAAGAGAAGTTGTGATCCAAGACCAGAGCTTTTGCATGCACACACAGTTCAGCATTGTAAAGCAGTATCATCACCTAAAATCACAGAGCAATGCTAAATAACTGCTCCATGCCCTGAGCACTAAAACGATGTAATTAGGTCACCTTTAAACAAAAGCATACTTTACTGCAGTATGGAATAGGTACGGTATGAAAACTTTGCCACTTTTCTGGTGCTGGTCCAAGTGCAGTGGAGCAAGCTAACCACGGAACTCCAATGAAACCAACTCGGATTTGTGCTAATGCTGTAAATAGAAGACATACGTTACCCTGTCCTCTATCTGTTTAAATACTCATTCTCCATGAAATGTATGTATGTCCTGGGTTCAGCAGTAGCAGTCATTTTTAGTAGCTGGTGTAATGCTGTGTTTTTTAACTTTCAGCCTGAGAACAGGGCTGATAACACCACTGTTTTCAGTTACTGCTCAAATGTTTACTCTGACCAAGGACTTTCTGAGCCTCATGCTCTGCCAGGTAGGAGGGGAAGCCGGGAGGAAGCAGAGGCAGGACACCTGACCCAGGCTAGCCAAAGAGATATTCCATGCCACAGCATGTCATGCCCAGGATGTAAACTGGGAGTTACCCAGAAAGGCGATCGCTCTCTCTCTCTCTCGCTCTGCTCAATCGGGCTGGGTGGTGAGCGGTTGTATTCTCTTTCTTTGTTATTTCCCTTATCATTATTATTATTGGTGGTAGCAGTAGTGATTTGTGTTGTATCTTAGTTAGTGGACTGCTCTTATCTCAA
>JANHGB010023715.1:0-12087 GCA_026283785.1 Coracopsis vasa
GTGATGGGTTAAAATTTAAACAGGTGAAGTTCAGGTTAGGTATTAGGAAGAAGTTCTTTACTGTGAGGGTGATGAGGCACTGACACAGGTTGCCCAAAAGAAGTGGTAAATGTTCCATCCCTGGCAGTGTTCAAGGCGAGGTTGGACAGAGCCTTAGATGCCATGGTTTAGTGTGAGGTGTCCCTGCCCATGGCAAGGGGATTGGAACTAGATGATCTTAAGGTCCTTTCCAGCCCTAACTGTTCTATGATTCTATGTGATATCTTGTCTGCGTGGGAAGTGTATCCTGCCCAGGGAACCAGCTGGGAGGAACAAACAGCAGATTTTTTGTGACAGCCCCTTAGGGATAAGGGGCTGGGAGCACCTTTTGCTTCTGGGGCTCTGTCCTGGCTGTGCCGGCTGCCGCACCTGAAGCACAGTTGGGTGTCTCCAGATGTGACCCAGTTGCTGGGGACAGGGACCAGGGGGGACAGGCAGCATCGCCTGCTGCAGAGGTTTCCAGCAGAGACTTAACAGGTGTCATGAAGTTGTGACTGATGAGTAATGCAATAATTTCATGCTGCACTTCTAGCGGTGGCTGCGCCCCGCTGTTAATTGCTTCGTTACTCTGCTGCTGCTTGTTCATCACATTGTAATTATACAATGGATCGTAATAAAAGGAGGTCAGGAAACTCCACATATTCAGGGAAACCTCTAAAGAGAAGTCTTTTAGAGAGACCTTTATTAATATTGATTGCACACGTCAGCGCTCTATGAAGCTGCTCTAAAGAAAGTCTCCAGACGGAAACCACTCATCGACGGCAGGGCAGCTGGAAACCAGAGCTTCCCACAGGAAGGATGCTCAAGGAAGTAAACCAAGACTATTGCTGAAAGACAATGCTCTGTACAGTGAATGTGCTGGGTGCAGTGGGATGGGTATGCTCTTGCTAATAATATTTTTTTGTCCCTTTCTATGAATATGTACAACAGGAAACATAATGTAAAGGTTCATAGAACTGTATAGTCTCACTAATTCCCATTTCTCAGGGCTCCACAAACCCTCTGAGCCACTGGCTTAATGCATTTTTGCATTGAACTGAGTCCGAGAAATTGGATCTCATAGGTGCATTTCTTATTAATGATGATGCAGTCCCTGGACACTGAGAATCCAGATATCTGTCCTATATGCATGTTCATTTCAGTTTAAAAGCAGAGCATCATTAGGTATAAAGTTTTAAAAGTTGTTTTAAAGTTTAATGTTGTAGGTAAATTTTAAAATATATGTATTACACAAATATGCAAATATAAATCAGTGTTCAAATACATATATATTATTATTCTTTTGAGGGATTAAAAACATGAGTTGATCAGTCTTACTGATATGTGTAATTGCAGAGTGAAACCCACAATTACTGGCACTCTGCCTGAGGATCACAAATGTCTGCATTTTATTTGTCAATCATGTTCAGAAGCCAGCAACCTGCATTTTATTGACAGCCACCTCAAGGCAGTACTGTGCTTAGCTGGCTAGTACCTGCTAGAAATGCCATCCCGGAACATTCTGCAGTGTCAGGGACTCTTTAAGTCCTTCATTTTGTTGTGTTTTGTAATGCTTTCCAGCTCATGGCTTATCCTGACACTGTGCCTTGCAACATCAAAACCCTGGCCACAGGACACTTACATTTGCAAATACTCTCCAGATAGCCACCTGGGATAAGTAACTGCGATAAGGTGGTTCGAAAATCCCTTTCTGTGTTATCTACAGAAGTGTCACTAGACCACCATTAGCACCTCTGCTGGTACCAGCTAAGCCAGTGCCAGCCGGCTAAAGATGATGTAATTTTTGCCTCACTTGCTCATGTTGCTACTCTTTACCAAACATCGTGCTGCAGGACCATGTGGTGTTACTGCCCACATCGATGACCCAACGGATTATTTTCAAGTTTTTGGTATAAGCTGGAACCTACTGTGCAAATTTTGGAAAACTCAGCCACCCAGGAGAAATAGAAATAGAAATGCGTAACATAGATGCAGAGATTTGATGAAGTTCTTATGAAGAAGGTTTTTGGACGTGTAGGTTGCAGTACATCAGCCCTGAAAAGGAGTCAGTGAGGATTACAAAACTATCTCCATGGCCTCCTCTGGACTCACTCCAACAGGTCCATGTCCTTCTTACATTGGGATGTTTGGGCAAGATGGGTAACAGAGGAGCATGGACAGAGCAGGAAGAACTGGAAGGAGCAGCAATGCCAGGTTCTCCTCTTCCCAAGTGCCTGAGAAACCTTTGTGCCTTTAACTTTACCTTTCTCCCCCTCATTGGTTTAAAAGATAACCTTTTGTCCACTTTGCATAAACACAAATCACAAAATATTACTAGTATCTCTTTTCTTTGGCATACATGCTGAAGGAATATCTGATACATATTTGCAGGGGGTGTTTGCTGAAGTATTTTTTAAGTAACAGGGACAGGAAACATCACATTTCCTGGGGCAACAGCACTACGTGATTGGATTGGAGCATCAGCAAAGGGAAAGAAAACTGAAGACCATGAATGTGGATTAATGAAGAATAAGGGGTGATGAACGTTCTGTTGAGTAGAAACACCAGTGAGTGCAACTCTCATTATCTGCAGCATTGAATTTTACATTTCAGTAAATAGAGTGATAGTTTTCAGTGCTGGGCATCATTAAGAAACTGAATAATTGCAATTCTAGTACATGCAGTATCTGCTGGGTAATGCTTTATAACTGGAAATTGACTATATGCAGCATTATTTTTCTACTTGAAAATATTAACCCCACAAAGAGAGATGTCCTTTAAAATATATTCATGAAAAATACTAATGGTTCCTGTTTTCTTTTTTAATTTCAGATTGTTACAGACCTCTTTAATTACAGCCAAATAAAAATGCTTTGCATACAGTTGTATTCTTTTACTTTTCACTGGTTTTCTTTTAATAGTCTTTTAAATATTTTTTTTTCATGGGAATAAGTGGGAAGTTTCTTGCAGAACTATTTTTCTAGTGATACGTGTTCCGGACTTTTACCTATCTCTTCTTTCCTGAGTTTGTGCAGGTGAGTACCTTGTGTCATAAATATGGTTTCTCTGAAAAAGCAGCACAGATAATAATAATGTTATGCACTAGTTCAATGACAATGGATTTATTTGTTTTTCTGCAAGCTCTTGGAGATAGCAAGATTGCTCCTGTACAGCATTTGGTGATATTCCCGTCTCCTTATGGTGTTTCACATCACCCTTATGGAATCTCAGCACCTCCTCACCACTGCATGGCACAGGACAGCTTACACATCTGGTGGGTGCTGCTCCATTGGAAAACTCAGTCAGAAAAACAAACAAACAAGCCAACAAACCCCCAAAACACCCCAAAAACCACAAGAAAATAACATTTATTTTCAAAGAGCAGCTCCTGCTCAGCTCTGGAGCAAAGCTGTGCAGAGCTTTAGCAATGACCTGGAGGCCACCTACCCTTGAGCCTCCCAGCAGAGGAGAGATAAACTGCCTTTTGCAGAGGAGCAGATAACATGCACTCCTGCCTTATGGTCACAGCCTGTAAATATTCTTTTGCTTCAGCACCTGTTTCCTCTTGCTGGCAGGGTTGTTGGTTTGTGGGCTTCAAGCAATCCCTGCCACTCATCCATCCCCAGGTGGGGACTGTCAGTCACCATCTCCACTTTTCCTGCTGCTTCTCCTAATCTTCTACCTTCACACTCTGAGCATCACCTCCCATGTTATGATCCATTTATCACTTCACATGGCAATGTGAAGATTTCATCTGAGTATTGAGGATTGGAAGAGTGATGAAAGAGGGAGAAAACATTGTTTCAAACAGGCGTAAAAAATATCAGAGACCCCCACAGCCCTCAGGACACTGAATTGGTCTCAAATTATCCCATGTCAGCACATTTTCACTGCACCAAACCCCTTCCCTTCTTGGAAAAGGGGCAGGAGGCTTCTGTGGGGCACTTGTTCCTCTATACGTGTGAGTATTTCTTCAGGTAGAATCAGGTCATGTTCACTCAGAGAGCTGTGCTGAGAAAGGTGAAACATATTGCTGAAATTTCAAGAATTATCTAGTGGCAAAATCTTAGTTCTCGTGTGTCGGGTTGAATTTCCACCTGCTTTTACATCCTAAATTCTCTGTTGCTACTTCAAGTGGTATTTCACCTTTTCTGGAAGCGGGCTTTTTTCCATGCAGATATTTGTGAAATAAAAATTGTTAGTTTCTCCCAAGTCTCCCATCTCAGAGATGAGCTTTCTGGAAGGATCAGCAATTTCAAATAAAAACAAATGTTCTGCTTCAAAATGTTCTAGCAGCTCAGGAACAAAAGAAGAAAAAAGCAACAGGAAAACCCCCAGTCTTTCAAACAGTACACTCAGAGCTATTTGAAAAAATCACTAGGCAATGATTTTTTAGCTAATGAAAGTCATAATTTTTTTCATCTATTTTAACTCCACCAATGCATACTGCTGTGGAGCCATGAGAGGACAAAGCTCTGCTGGCTTTCAGCAGTGGAGGTGGGCACTGAGTTTGCCTACCCATCTGTGCTGCATTTAGTTGTCCAGAGCATTGAGTATTGTGAAGGAGCCCAACAGGCAAGCATAGAGGTGTTTAAAGAAGCAAACATTGCTGGCTGCTGTGGATTAAGCAGTCATGGGGTGTGCTTCTCCAGCTCTCCATGGTCACGGCAGCCGAAGCTCAGGCAGCTCCTGAAGGCAGCCGTCCTGTAAGCAGTCCGTCTGGGATGGTTTTCTCCAGAATGCACCTGATTCTCTGGCTCTGCTGCCTGTGCTGCACTCTGCATGTAAAGGGGAAGAGCGATGATGTCTCCCGTAATGGGAACTTCATCATATAGTCACAGCGCTGGAGGTGGGAGACACTGATGTGCTGACAGGGTCCCTGCACCACTTCCAGCCCATTATGTCAAACACAGTAATCAGTGGAAGGAAATAACATCTTGGACCTTGCTGAACTTATTCCCATTAATGAATAAATTAATAAAATCAGATTATACTTTAATAGTGTTCAAATCTGCATTTGCTGGCAATGCATTTGGGTGTGTTGCAATGCTACACCAAGTCCACAGCCCATCCAGGGACTAAAGCATATATCTTCATTCCTGATGACACTAGTTACCAAAAGCAAGCTGAAAAAGAAAGGCTGCCAACGAGCAGTCTCCAAAACAGAAATGGCTTTCACTAGTCACTAATGTAGCAAGAGTATATTTACACCTGCATGCTCTCCTTGGATGAAGAAGATTTGCCTAAGGTCAAGGTAGGGCTCAAGCCAGCTGCCGGTAGCTGCGGTAGGAAACACATGGCACAAGCACAAAGAAAAGGTCACCTTTGAAGCAGGAACTCTCAAAAGACCCCAGAACAAACACAGAAAACTGTGAGCCCTTCTAAGCATAAAACTGTGCAGTTTATGGAGATGCCTTTTTTAGGCTTAGCATTTTATTTTTTTGAATACCTCCTTTAGTAATTTGAAATACATTATTTCTGTTAAATTTCCCGCTAAAAAGCTCATCTCCTAAAATATACATGGAAATGAGACACAAGGACTATACATACAGTGGTACGAAATTTGCATTTAAACTTCCAAGTTATCATCCAAGAAAATCGTTTGCAGGAGTGCTGTTCCATGCTACAAACTATTTCACATTCAGCAGCTTGGCAACACATCTGAAATAAACACTGGAAAGGAAAAAAAAAAGAAACAACTCAGACATCTGCCTTCCAAAAGGTGGAAAACTATTGCAAAGATCTTTCTAGCCTGTATGAAGAGCTTTCACATCAGTGCTCTGACTCATCAGAAATGCTGGCAGAAAATTTCCCAATAGCATCCAATTTAACCTTTCAGTAAATGCTGTCTCATCAAAAAGCATCTGCCAGGAATATGTCAATATAGGCAGAACTATGTAGGGAAAAATACATGAAACAAACTGGTTTTATAAAAAAGGAATAATGCAAACTAATAAACACTATGAAGAATCACAATAGATAAAATCTAAAAAGTTGAAAAAAGGATTTGTGATTCTGACTCTTTTAATCGACAATATATGTCTTATTTTTGTATAGCCACATACATAAAAATTCATAGATGTATGAGTTTAATGGAAATTTTAGAAGTATATGTTTTAGTTCTGATTCAGAAAGAAACAAATGTTCTACATGTGGGGAATTTCTGCAAAAAAACCACTGAATTTCCAAAATCTTTATTCTGCAGACCTAAGCTTAGATTTGTATGTTATCGTTAAGAGTATCTTGCTGCACATTTTAATAAATTGCAGATTAACTTGTCTCTGAACACAGAATGATGGATTCTCCTGTCCATGGACTGCAACAAGCCAGCAGCAGAATGGAAAGACAGGATAACATTGCACATCTGTACTTGGAATACACACACGTTGAGCAAGAATAACAGGATCTGGCTTTTTTTTCTTTCTCTTTTGCTTCCTGGGAGACAATAATCTGATTACAGAAAGTAAACCCATCTGCCAGCCTCCAGCAGGCACAGGGCAGAATGCTCCTTCGGGTGGGGCAGATGCCTTACTCCCTACCAGGCTACAGTGGGATAACGTGTGGTGTGACCATGCCATTCCTATGGTGGGTCCTTTGGAGCAAATCTATCTCTAGGCTGATTGTCCTGACTGTCTCCCATTGCCGGCAGCTGCTTCCCATGGTGCGCTCCCAGCTTTTGGAGAAGAGCCAGTTGCTATACCAACAGAGCCAGCTAAAGGAGCTCCAAAAAATCCTTTTTCACACCAGGTTTCCCTCTGTGTTTAACATCTCCTCTAAAACAAGGCATTGCTCAAGCCCTGTAGCTGCAGTTCAGCCCTCCTGGCAAGCACATGGCACTACAGTGGCCCCTGCTGCAAGTGCACTTGTGCCTGAGCAGTGATGCTACCAGGGCATGGGGCAAACAGAGGAGCTGCGGCTGCATCATTGCAGGATCTCATCCTGCAGCCCTGCCGCAGCAGCAAGGCACAAGATGAGGCTGGTGGCAAGGCGATGCAGCTGAGAAACCAGTCCCATGTATTTAAAAAGTTCTAATTGCCATATTTTATCTGACCTCGATGATAGGAGCAGATGGCATGTTTTGTATAACAACATATTGAAAAATAAGTCTTGGAAATAATTAGTCCCATAAATAAATTTCTCTGTGTTGGGGCTCGGGGACTGATTAGATTAAAGTCTTAGTAGTCATGATTGCCACAAAGATGAAAAAGCAAAACTTCACCTTTCCAGCAGTGAATATCAATTGTGTGCCTGTAACTGTGTCTCCCAGATTGGATTTTATTACCTCTTGGAGGCAGGAGTTTCAGAGCACTGACAGCATAACAAGCATAGCCATTTACCTACTCTGCTGCGCCTAAGCACCCCTGCAGGGTTTTGCACTGTTCGTGGATGTCCTCATATCTTGAGAGATGCTAGAGGAGTATTTGGCAGCATCCTGCAGAAGGGCAGGAGCACAGCTCTCCTGCTGTTGTCTGTCCCCTGTCAACAGCACCCATGGCTACCCCCCATGAGAGGTGTTGTCTTAGGGACAAAATGTGAAATAGGTAACATCAGCACATTGTTCCTTTCCCTTTTGTGGGGTAAGCAATAATCTATAATAAGACCAGAAAAGTCATAAACAGCTTGATATCATCTGGTCCCACCCAGAGGAGAGCTGGGCATCCAGATCTCCCTTCCCAAAATTATTCAGTGATTCTGCAACTATAAATTCTCATTAAAACAGACAATATGAATTTTAAATAAAATCAATAATAACTTCTTTTCCAAATTGTCTATTTTTATCTATTCATACATATCTATTTTAATAGTATTTTTGTGAATTTTGGAAGTTTACAGTATAACTAAAGAGGGTTTTCTTTAATTACTTCTAGTATCTTTAAAACCTTGGTACAGAAAGAAGTGAGGATGAGACTAAATGATGTGCTGTGGATGTATTGGCTGTGTAGCTACCCCTACACAGCTGAAGATCATAAATGTTTAATTTTAAGTCCCTGAAGTTCCCTTTAATCCAACATCTCCAGTCTGTGTAGCAGGAATTCCTGATCTGTTTGGCTTTGCCAAATCAAAGGCTCCATATATCAGTCTGGATTCTTACAGCCAGAAATGCTGATTCACCTGCTGGTTTGGGGTGAAAGTTTCTGAAGTTTCCAGTGCTCGCGGGTCCCCAGGGTGAGAGCTGCAGGGACAGAGCAAATGTCCTCTCACAGAAGCATTGTGGGATTCCTGTCTACCATAATATATCAAGAAATAACTCTGCACAAGCTTTTCTGTGCAGTAGATCAGAAGAAGGGTATCAAAGAGCACAGTGGTATCTGTGTAAGAGAAAATTAAACACTAAGAGACAAAGGTAATTCATGGCTGAAGTAGTGGGTAGTGGAGCAGTGTGACAAGGGCTGCCACTGTCTCCAGCACCTGAGAACCTCTTGAGTTTAGTGGCATCGTTTCATCTTTTTCTGAAGTGGTTTTCCCATGCAGCTATCATCAAAGCCATAAATCTCCTTTACCTCTATTTCTCAAAGGGTCACAGAAATAGATGCCTAAAAGTCATCAATAACACCAATTTATTCCTGAAATCCCTTATGACATCAAAAGGGAATAATTCCATTTGCAGCCCAGATGAGATCACTCTGTGCTTTCCTGGGGGTGAGGTGCCGGGTAGGAGAGGGGCCACAGTGTGTACAACACCCACAGCAAGGTCTGGACAGCCAGGACCTGAGTGCACTGGATTGCCTTTGCATCCCAACAAGCTTGGACTAGCAGGTGATGGAAAGCCCATATTTCATGGAGCTGCTGCCTGTCTAGAGCCAGCTGGGCTGCAAAAGCAACTCATGACACATCTCAAACCTTACTGCAAAAGACTGGACCTCTTCCCAGCATCTGAACATCCAAACCACAGATCATGTTCCTCCTCAGTGCTTCTCCTCCTCACACTTGCTGAAGGCATCACCCCACTGGGTGTCTATGTAGATGTCCAGGGACATCAGAACAGAGTTTGCTGGGTGCTGGGCTTGTTTGTAATTTCATCCTTCAGAACAGAAGTGAAGCAGAGATAAATACATATAAAACACAGGAAAAAAAAAACCCAACACAAGTATGTACAGACTTTTATGTGTGCAAAAGCACTAAGTTTCTGGGATTCAAACTTCCTGTGTAACTTGGCTGGTTTCTTGTGGGGAGCCTTTACGTGAAGCAGAACTGCAATGTGATCAGGAAGCTGGAGTCTCAGGTACTGCTCTTCTTCCTCTGTATTCAGCAAAACATGCCCACTTCATTTACTCCTCTCAAAGTTTCCATCTCACCTTGAAAGCTTTCTGTTCTTTTATGGCTGTAGGTTTTTCCTCTGCAGTTTAACCCTAATTCCATGTAACATGGCTCATTTATATCACCATGCATTGCTATAACATAATGCAAAAGGATAAACATTTAGTGCACAGATCATAACAAAAAGCATTTCCATTTACTGCACGCAAAATTATTTCAAGTATGGCCAGAAAAGACATTTGCTCCCCGAGTTGTACCTTAATGGTTTTAATGTTTTATTTTCTACTACTTGAAGTTGTATCTGTAATTATTTTTGGCAGCACAAAGCTATGGCAGTGCACTTCTTACATGTAAACATACTTGCAAAAAGTGCTAGTTCTTCTTGTACAAGCCTCCATATCAGTTATGGATCACTGGGTAACACAACCTTTGGAAGGAAAGTTTTCACAATGCAGCTTATCTGAAACAGGTCTGAAGCATCATAGCCCACTCAAATCTATGATTTGAGCAAGTAAGCTTAAAGCTGTTTGTTTTTATTATAAAATCATACAAGGAGACCTTAGAGCAGCCTTCTAGTACCTAAAGAGTACTTGTATGCTACTTGTAAGAGAAGTAGCAACATGCTTATTGATATAAACCAGCAATTTAATGAAGTTTGTGAGTAAATGCAAAAGTGGTTTAACAAGATTCAATGGCGAGGTGCACTCGAGTATTTATTGCATAGAGGGCAGGGTCAAACAAAACTGTCAGAAAGACCCTCCTGTTGAGTCATGTTCAGAAAGGACCCCCTTGTGTTCTAAAATCCTCATACAGCAATCAAGGTGCATCTGGATCCAGACTTCATACCAGCCTTGATCAACAACTTACGTCTAAAGGGTTTCATGTGCGCAATCAATCCTTGATATCACTCAGCTAAGATTTCAAAGTACAGCATGTTGTCAATCACTTACTGAGGATCTGTTGCAGCCAAGAATCTCTCAGCCTCGAGGAGTAACCTTGAGAGGCGTCCCTGCTCTAGAGGAGAGCCTCTCATTGTTCAGATTAGCTCTTGTGTTGCTGTTATCTATCTCCCTGAATTTGCCATACTGCCCTAAATGCACCCATTCCCAGCCCCACTGATGGGTATCACTTGGGTAAGGCTGGAAAATAAAGATCAGGTAGGGGAGATGAGCACATGCTACAACCCCTTGTTCTTTATCTACACACAATTTCACGCCTATTGCCTCTTTTCCCCTTTCTTGAGCTCACCTCTTTGCTAGCTCTGTACCTCCTTTTCCTCACTCAAACTCCTCCCAAATAAAAAACCTTCCACCTTTTCCCCCATCAGTCCCAGTGCTGTTACATTCAACACTCAAACTCAGGGAACACCTGGCTAACATGGTGTTATTGACCCGGGGAAGGTGACTGTGACCCCCTAAAACCCACCCATACATCGCTGCCGGGAGCAGTACTGGGTGCTCCTTTGCAGCGGGGATGCACGCAGGAGCTGTGGGGTTTTGGATTCACAGTCTATGGGTTGTGTGCTCACTGCATACTGCACACACTCTTGTGCTTTCACAGATAGAAAGTGCTACTAAGTCACACACGAACAATAGTCAGAAGGAAATAAAAACTCATTAGACAGTTTAATATACTTACTGCTGTTCCTGCCTGACACTGCCAGAGCTATTCTGCTGTGTGGACACCATAAAAAAGACCCCATCAGCATAGAAAATTGGTGAAAAAAATGCAAAATATTTTTTATCACAGGTGGCTGCTTTAGATTATTCATCACATTTCAGAGGGTCTCCTGGGGACCTACCATCCTCAGATACTCACAAACCAGTATTAATTCCAAACATTATTAAGACACATTTAAAGCCCTTATTAAATGCAATCAAGTCTGATTTAGAAAGACTGGGAAGGTAAACATAATTAAAATGAATGCACTGCCTGGAATATAAATTCTTTTTCATCCAGCATTTGAGACTCATATTGTGAGAAAATTAATAACCTTAAGCAGTTAGGGTTTTTTTGTGGTCCACTGAGAAAATAAAACGTTTGGTTACCCTTGTTAAAAACTTTACAGACCCTTTTGGAGAGGGATCCTGAATCCTAAATATAATGATTTTACTAATGTGGTGTTTCCTCCCTGAGATGCTAGAGCACATAGTGCACTTGAGAATAAAGTTTTAGGGTGACTTAATAGAATAAAAGTTGCCTGCAAAGGAGAAGAGAAAGAGAGATGGGAAAAACTGCAGCTTACTGCTGGCAGCTCTTTGACCGTCAGCCCACTGCATGACAAGGCCTGAATAATGAGTTAAACAGCCAGGTTTTTCTTCAGTGATTTCTATTATTGTTTTAGTTTTCTTGTTTATAAAATAGGCAAGAGTTGGCAGATGGCAGTGAAGGCAAACAAATCTACTTCCAGTGGAAAACAAGTTAATTTCTTAGCTTTTTTTTCTTTTTGGTGAAGTTATTTTCTTGAGAGCTGTTAGATACAAGGCAGTAATCCCTGCCTTAATCCATCATAATGCCATTTGTTGAAGGTCCTGTTTTCACTGCTAATTGCATTTCTGGAGCTAAACCTTGACACCTTCTATAAGTCTGATTTTCCAGGCAGCACAACAAGAGCAGGGTTAATTTTCCAAAGACAGTTTAATGTCCCCTTCTGCAGCCACATGCCCTAGCAGAGCAGGGATTTACCCCTGGGCCGACCTCACTTCTGATGTGCAGGTTGTGTTTGCAGAAAAGGTAATTCCTTTCTAACTAGGGAAAGGAAGGGAAGGGAAAAGAGAAGGGAAGGAAAAAGGGAAAGGAAAAGGGAAGGGA
>JANHGB010023717.1:0-13087 GCA_026283785.1 Coracopsis vasa
CCGTCCCCATGGAAACAGCGCGGTGGGCGAAGCTACACAGGCCCGGCCCCCGTCCCCGAGACGGCGGAAGTGCCTGGCGGAGCTGGCCCCGCCCCGCCCCTCGCCTGCCACCGCCCTCAGAAGATGGCGGACGGGGGGCCAGGTGCTGTGCAGGAAGAAGGGGACGTATCCTCTGTGGCCCGTGGCGTCCGGAGGGATCGGCAGCCCCGGAGCAGTGGCCGCCCGCCCAGCGCAAGGGATTTGCAGGTAGGCGGGTGGATGCGGGTGTCCCGCTTCCGTGTCCCCTGGGGGGCGCCCTTGGCCTTCTCTCAGGCCGCCGCTCCTGGGAGCGGGGTGGTGTGGTGGTTCTTCTCGTTGCCAGTCGGGGTTGTCCCGACACAGCCCGGCATGACTGGGCCTCTTCTATACTCCCTCTCCCTTTCCCTTTTTGAGGCTGGGAAGGGAAGAATGCCTCTGACAGAGGACTAGGCGCTTTAGGGGACGGTGGCTGGTCAGCGTGTGTAGTAGTCAGCTGTTCAGGATGGTGGAAAGGCTCTCCCGGGCACTTAAGTAGCTAGGTTTTAATTGTGTTCGAAGTTGATTTGGTGCCGTTATATTTCCTGTTTGGTAGGAGTGGCTTTTCCTACATGAAAATGTCAGTCTCCACAGACGTGGTGTAAGACTATGGACGTGATCTTTTCCCAGGTTTACGTGGGGAAAGTTTCAGGAGTTCAGCATAACTCTGCATTGGTACTTAAATACTTAATTGCAGATACTTTTAGCAGTATTCCTATTTTGTGTGTGATTTTCATAGTATATGAAGGTTCAAAATACTTTAGCAACAATTTGGAAAACAGGTGAAAGTTTTAATAACTGAAACTGCACCTATTTTATTTAATTGTATGTAATTAACAGAGAAAGATGGATGTAGTTTTCAACTCTGGGACTTCCCAGAGGACATGGACCTGCTCAAGTGAATCCAGAGGAGGCAATGAAGATGATCAAAGGGCTGGAACACCTCTCTTCAAGCCAGCAAACCACAATTGGTTCTTAATTCCAGCAGAAGTTTAAATTTATTAACATTAATGAGATGATGCTTAATATATGTGTGCATATACTCTTGCAATTTTGAATCTAATAAAGGTGGAATGTAACTAGTGAAGCAGTGTGAACTGAATGACAGAAGAGTACAAGTTCCACGTCACAATTACGTTAAGCATTGTGTGGGGTTTTTTTCATAAAACAAAAAGGAAGTTCAGTTTAGAGAAGTAGTTGGGATTTCTTACGTTGGTGTTCCTAATTTGCTGCTGCTGTGCATATTTTGCATTAGTTTTTGTCTTATTTCTGCCTCGTGTAGTTCTACAGTTAGACTTCTAAAAAAAGTTCTGTTTCCTACAGTTGGCCTTGGCAGAGTTATACGAAGATGAAGCTAAAAGGCAGGCATTGTGTCCTGACAAACCAACATCTACAAAGATCAGTAACACAAAAGCATCACAGAGGTAAGACGTGCTTTGTACTTCAGAAATATGTTTAATAGGTACTGGTTTAGCTCAATAAACATTGTCATACTCACTTGATCTCCTCATTGTATAAAAAGCCACCTACAGCAGTTAATAATCCAGAATTATGAAGCCCTGTAATAATGCATAGTCTGGGTCTTCTCAGACTGCTTTTTAAATTGTATTTATTTAGGAGCCTTTGTGCTATATGATATTCCAAAATACTTTAAACCCACTTCAGGTAAGATAAGATGATATAAGTGAAATGCAGTGTTGCTCTTTTTTTACACAGATAAAATTTAGAAATTTGTTATCTCGGAAAAATACTGCAGTTCTTTGCACCTTCAAAACTCAGCAAATCAGCAGCTTGTGTGAAACCTGACAAGGCAGCTGCTTTGAGCTGTGTACTTATATAAGTACTTGATGAGACAAATACTTGAAAAATTATTAGTAGGTTCATTAGTAGGCTCCTGTGGGGTGAGAGAAATGAATTTGTCTGAGTTTGGCAGGTGTAAGGTGAGATATGTTTTTATGTATAAATCCAACTTTTTCTGGCCTGCAGTGTTTGCAGTTCACATAGCATTTGAAGATTTAATGTAGCTTTAAATTTTTTTAAAGAAATCTTGCCAGCATTTGGTTTCTATTTAAATAGTTCTAAAGCAGACAAGTTTTTGCATCATAAATGTCAGTGATGCTGTAACAAGTCTTGCATTTGGCTTGTCTTTCAACCACTGCTGCCAAGGTGGATCTCTGTTTTAAAGGAGATTAAGCAGCAGAAAAGATCTTAGTCATCAGAGCCATGCTTCAAGTGCATTTACAAATGCAAATCCTCAGGAAGAGGGATTTTAGTACCTCATCTGACACTTGGAAAATAGTATTTTTTGGGGGGTGAGTTTGTTTGTTTGTTTTGGTGAAAGCACCTACATTGACTACTCAGCTACATTGAACACAGTTTATGAAAAAAATAAAGCCAAGGGCTCCATTTACCCATTCATATCATGAAGTTACAACTTCCCACTCCAACTGACGGAAAAGCTGAAGTACAGTATCTCAGATATTTCAGTGTGATAGCTATTGGCAAGCAGGTCTTTATTGGCAGTCATGCTGGAATGTGACTGAGAAAGAAGAGATGGCTGCTATTTGCATGGTATCCAAAATGAGATTTTTTTAATAGACTTCAATTTGCTCTCAGATGAGCAGTGTGTTAATTGCAAGGAAACATAGTGCTGCTCTTGATCTACTCAGCTTGTCTTCCACAATTGCAGGTGTAAAAGAATGTCTCTGGGCCCTACTGGAACAAATGCCATGTTATATACTGTCATGTTGTATAATCTCCTTTGAGAAACTGGAGACCATTGGCACAAAAATACAGTATTTGCTCCACAAAACCTACAATGCAACAAAGGAAGAAAATAGAAGAGATTAAAGCATTTCTAGTGCCCGTGACCCAAATCCATAACAATACATTTTTTTTCTGAGAAATTCATAAGAAGCAGATCCTTCACTTGGATATAGAATTACATTCTGTCAACACTGGTACTTAAAAAAGCAATGGACTGCTCTGCTACACTTTGAAATCAAAGGAATGGTAATCAGACTGGTTGACTAAATGTGAACTAGTGATCTGCCACTACTTGTGTAGCAGATTGTATTTACGTTCTTATCCCCTGGTAGTCAGCTACCACATACACATCTTGCATTAATGAATCGAGTACTACAGAATAAGAGCAAATATCTGTACAGCTGTTGCTGGAATTCTGCAAGCTAACAACCCTAGCTTGTCCTGTGGTAGCTTATTGATGTGTTCCTATCATAAACCAGAATGTGATTCTGCTTTTTGTTCATCTTCTGAAAGTCTTTGTGATGTTGCCACTAAAAGTATTTTTAAAATTGTATGAAATAGAGATAAGAATGACTGCTTCTTAGTTTTGTAGGATCCTCATAGACAGAGACTCCAGGACCTCAAGGAAAGCCAGTGTTGACTTCACTAGACAACTTAACTCTTGACAAAAGAAGCTTAAATGTGGAAACAATTTGAAGTGTAGTTATTTCTGGTAAGCTGGATTCTGAAACAGGTGTTGAACTTGCATAGTACCTGTGTTATCTGTGGGACCACCTGTGGTGTAAAGCAGAATTCAGCATAACCTATGCTAGAAGAGGATAGTTCAGTTAGAAGGGACCTACAATGATCATCTAATTCAACTGTTATTGCAAAATTACTCTGCCATACATGTGCCCTTTCCTGCTTATTCACTGAGAAGCATTCATGGCTATGTACTTTGGAGAAAAAGAAAGTATGGTGAGAACGAAAAAAAGCCCCAACAACTTGATATTCTTAGGGTTGTTTTGAAAAAGAAGTAGTTTCAGAAGTTAGATGTGAAGTACTTGGTGAAATGCATGTACCAGCCATCTTCAAATGTTTTCTTTCATTCTCTTGGCAGTCTTAAAATTGATTCTCTTAGAAGGTTGAGAAAACCAGAAAGAAGCATGAGCGATGACAAAGAAAACCAAAGGTATTTTTCAAACAAAAAATAATTTAACAGTTGTGAACGTAACTGGGCTTTTTTGTGACATTCACACTTTGCTCCCTCCTGTTTTTCAAAATGCAGGTGAGCTAAGTCTATCCTGCGAAGAGCTAGTAACTACAGACATGCTATGTGGCTTATTGGAGTAAGTGTTAGCCGCACTGCTGTAGTAAAACTGTGTTTAGCAGAATCCATCTGTAGTGATCTAGGACCTGTAGGTGCCTTAACACGTGATTGTATGGATGTGAAGGTTGTAACTTGCACTTGAACTCAAAAGCTTTTTTGCATTTTTTCAAATATCCTGAATTGTTCTGTGTATCCATTACTCAAATATTTGAGTACTTCCTTTCTTGAGTACAAATTCTAATTGTTTCATTATCTTACCGCTATAATTCTTTTAAATCTAATAATTATTTTCTATATAAATGCCAATTGGATAATACATAGAGATTTATGTTCAAAGGAGAGATGATACTAAGGGATTGGCAATTATGTTTGATCATAAGAGCAGTATGGTTGTATAGCACCTTCATACCCACTACTGGTTTTCAGTAATTGTAAAGTATGGTGGAATCAACAGCATTTTGAAGTTGTTTGCCTGAGAGACAGTTTTACATAGATAGTTGATTTGCCTTGTCCCAAGAGGTTAAGTGAAAAAGTTAAGTAGCAGGCACTTACTTTATTAGTTATTAATGTTTTTTTCTAATCAAAGACAAAGCACTCAGGTTTCCCAGGTTTTGTATTTATATGCAGATTTTTTACAACATCTGTTTCATTGATATTAAGAAATTTATAGTGACTTTCTCAAGATAATCCTGAAGGAATATCTTGATTTTCGTAATCACACAGATACAGTTTTGAACACCGTTATTTTTAGCTTAACCTTTCATTTTCAAGAGCTAGAGATGGGGCTGTGTTGAAGAAAAGAACACAAATTAGCTTTTGCAGCAGTTTCTGCAGATTATAAGATGCCTTGAAAGGTTAATTAAATTTATTAAAACCTTCCTATTTCTGATATTGGCAGGAATGGAAGTCTACTATATCTTTAAATAAAAAGATCAAATCGTGACACTGTTCAAGTTTTTCAACAGTTTCGTGCTTGTTCTGCCAAATTGTTAATCTGTCTTCTAACCAGCCCAGGCACAGTCCCATGCACAGGGACACCCCTGGGGGAATTGGTCTTTCTGGGGGCAGGGGATATCCACATACATGAGGTGTATAAATTCACAGCTGCATCAGGACTGTGTTCATGTGGCCCCTGACCTCTGGAGATGTGCTCCAGAAGGCACCATGGTAGTTACTGAAATATTTTTGGGGTAGTGTTGCTTGGATTGCTGTGAAGGGTGAAACCAAGTGGAACATTTCTGTTATCAGAATGAAAAGGTTTTGGGCCAAATTTGGGTCTTTGTTCATTTATTATTTTCTTTTGGTGGGAAGAGGAAAATTGTGCTTGTCATTTAATGTATTGTTGCTTATGAATATCACTATTCTAAAGATTTTATTCAGGTGACTCGGAATATAGAGGATTACATATTTCTGGGGCTTCTAATAATCCAAGTAAAATTGTTGCTGAACTCTTCAAGGAAGCAAAAGAACATGGAGCTGTCCCATTAGACGAGGCCTCAAGAGCATCTGGTGATTTAAGTAAAGCTAAGGTAAAAGTTAAAAGATATTTTGATCTCTTTTTTACATTAGTCTCTCTTAATCTCATTTAACCATATGAGAGCAAATACACCTTTTTGTGGTCTGCAAATAGCAGAGGATTTGATCAACACAGTTGTGTCAAATAGCTTACTCTAGAAAAAAAAAAGTGGGGAGGAACCACACAATTCCAGGGGAAATCATTAGAAGTCGACCTAAACTGCAATGATTTGCTTTATTTTTAAGTAAAATTGATTCAATAGAAGCCCAAAACTGCAACGGCATCCCAAATCAAAATTTCTAAATCTCTTATCTGCTGAATTACTGCTAAAGGTAGTGGTCAGCAGCTCAGTGTCCATATGGAGATCGGTGAGGAGTGGTGTCCCTCAGGCGTCCATACTGGCACCAGTGCTGTGTAATATCTTCATCAGCAACATAGTGGGATCGAGTGCACCTCAGTTGGTTTGCAGGTGACACCAAACTGAGTGGCGTGGTTGACATGCCTGAGGGACAGGATGCTATCCAGAGGGATATGGGCAAGCTGAAGAAGCAAGCCCATGTGAACCTCCTGAGGTTTAACAAGGCCAGGTACAAGGTCCAGTGTATATTCAGACTAGATATAAGGAAAGAATATTTTGTGATGAGGGTGGTGGAGCACTGGAACAAGGTGCCTAGAGAGCATTCAGTCTGAATGGAAACATTCAGTCTGGTTGAATGAGCTCTGAGCAATGTAATCTAGTTGAAGATGTCCCTGCTCATTGCAGGAAGGTTGGACTAGCTGACCTTTAAAGGTCCCTTCCAACCCAACCTATTCTGTGATTCTAATGTTTGAAAAAGCATGCAGATTAGAAACTGAAACACATCACACACACAACCTGCTTAGCCTGATTATGGTTACTAGACACAATTTTCCACACAGAAGATATACAGGTTAGAACAGTGCTTTTTATCACAGAAGCAAGCTTACTGATGCTTTCTTTTTGTGCCTACGTAAGAATTTTAATAAACTCTTTCACATATTTATTTCAATAAGCTTTTTTGTATATTTTTTTCCAGTCATTTTCTGGTGGTGGATATAGATTGGGTGACTCATCACAAAAGCACTCAGAATACATATATGGAGAAAATCAAGATGTAAGTAAAATTCTGAATAGCAGGAAACAATCTCCAACAGATGTCTGCTTAATCATGTTTGCAGCTTGAAATGCCAGTATTACTGTAGCTGTATGAGGACAAATGAATATCTAAATATTAGATAAGTGTTAAGTGGAAATTGTTAAAGTGTCCACAGGGAACAGATGTTCATTGGAAATCCCTAAGGCCGCCATTATGGAATTTTCTGACATAAATTACTTCGAAGTTCTTAGCAGACATTCCTTTCAGATACTTCCTTCAGCTGTTGTTCTGCATTCTCTTAGCTATGCTAACATTTTAATCCTCTTAGGTTAGGAATTTTTTCTTCTGTGGCTTGCGAAGTAGCCAGTCTCAAACTGGAGGGCATAGGTTTGTTCTAGGAATAGTGAAGCAGCAGGTTAGAGGCCTTTTGAAAACTGCCTGGCCTTTCTTTATTCTCGCTTAAAAAGCAGGAAGTGAGGGAGAGGGTGGGTAAAACTAAAGTTCTCTACACTTTTCCATTTGTATGAATGGCTAGAACAAATGTTAAACTTACCTAGAAACAAAACCAAGAAATGAATAAGGCCAGAGGATGTAGTTCAGGTTGGAGGGTGCTGTCACACCACACCAGGAGCTTAACTAATCCTTCTAAGTAATAGCCAGCTGTACTAAACCAGAAGCCTGTTGCAGATGAGTTACAATACCTGGGGCAGAGATAGTTTTCTAAGGGAAGGTCAGTTTTACTGGCTAGGAGAGCCTAGTTGTGGTGGACTGCAAGGCAGTTGCAGGGAAGAGAGGTGCAGGCTGTGAAGGTGAAAGGCTCTGGCTGGACATACAGGCATGCAGCAAAGTAAGAAGGCAGCGAAGGAGGCTGGTTTGCAGGATTCTCAGTGTTTGAACCAACTGTATTGGAGGTTGCCATGTAACAATTTGAGGAACGGGTAATTTTCACTGTAACTGATGTATCAGCAGTAATTTGTAGTTTTATGGTTTTATTTATTAATTTATCAACAAGAAATTTTCACATGTTTTAAAAGTAATTGGAACCCTGTGAAAATCACTGCACAGTCACTGCATGATCTATTATGTCATGGGTAACAGATTAAGAGATTCTTTTTCCCCAAGTATAAAAGCAGTCTGCTTTTTTTAAAGGATTCCAACAATGATAGTTACAGTGCAGTGCTCTGTTATTTTGTCATCTTGTTTGTGGTCTGCTACAAAATCTGTTAAGTATAGATAAAAAGTATGTATAAATGATCTGTATGAAATTGAAATATTTGTCTGTCTCCACTTTTTTGTTTCACTGTTTTTGCTTCACAGGTTCAAATTTTGCTGAAACTATGGAGGAATGGCTTCAGTTTAGATGATGGCGAGTTGAGATCCTATTCAGACCCAACAAATGCTCAGTTTCTTGAGTCTGTTAAAAGAGGGTAAGCTAAAATAGCAATTTTTTTGAGGTGTGTCTTTCAAGTGAAGTGAGGAAAAATGCCTTCTCCACGTTTTTATAATTATTAAAAGCTTCAAGCTTCTTTTCTGCCTGCACCCATAAAATATATTCTGTATGTCATCAGATGCATGGGGCATTTAAAATTTCAGCAGTCTTTGCTTCCTTCTGGTGGTTTAACTCTGAATGCTACTTATTACAGACAGCTTTTAGTTTCACATGTTTAGTTAGCACATTCTAAGTTTTGATTGTGAATATGTTCTAGGTTTGACTGTCAGTTTAATGACATTTTTTTCTCTTAGGATGAAATCAATTCATAAACCAGTTGGAGGTCTATGATTTTCAAAGTTACTAATAGTATCGCCTCATTGTACTGCGTAAAGTTTGTCGTTTCAGTTCAGAATGTAATTGGGAAACTCTTATTTTTGTAATGAAGGGAAATTCCCGTGGAACTGCAGCGACTTGTTCATGGTGGCCAGGTTAATTTGGATATGGAAGACCACCAAGAACAGGAATATGTGAAGCCTAGACTACGATTTAAAGCTTTCAGTGGTGAAGGGCAAAAGCTTGGAAGGTAAAAACCACTAGGTTTTCTGTTCTGTGTTCGCATGCTATTTCAAAAGCTGGATTTAATCAATTAGAAGACTGTTACAGAATCTAATCAGATCACAAAAGTGATATAAAATTATTTTGTGCCACAGGTCTCAGCCCTGATTTCAGAGTCACACAGTAATCATGGAAGTTGTATATAAATCTTAGTCCTCTGTTGAAACTGTTCATAGATTTGGTAGATGCTTTCTTCTTTGTTGCGACTGTGACATGTATCTGCCTGTTCTTGCATATGATTTTGCCTATATATATGTGGAGAGGCCATTGCAGCAATAATGGCTGATGCTTGACAATGCAAGCATCTAGCTGTTGAATTGTTAATACTACCTGCATTTATTCATGGGATATGTTTGATTGCCAAAAAAGGGTATTACTGATGCGCTTCTGCAAATAATCAGTAAAACTGAGAAGGTGGTAAGTACTGATAGGGATGATGTAGGAAACAGTTGCATATGATAAGTTCTTCCACCTGAGCACTTGCTCAGATTATTAGAGAAAACAGGAAGAGAGGAGGTTTCTATGTAACGAAGTGTGCACACCTGTTTTGTGGCATTTTTGGTTCGGTAGCTGATGAAGTCTCAGATATGTGAGCAACGAAAGGAGTAGCCAAATATATATCTTAACTCCAAACAGATTTATATTGGTTTTATACTAAATGTAAAAAAAATTCCACACTTACTTTGTGGTGATATCAATTACCTGTTAATACCGTTTGTGCTCTGAAAGGGTGGGGGCTGTCCAGAATCATAGAGTAGTGATACTGAAAGCAATTGCTAAAGTGGTTTGGGTCAGTTAAGTGCACTGTAATTGTCCATGATTACTTTTTAGTATGCCAGGTGGTACAATATAGAAATCTTGCTATCAAAGACTGTCATTTCAAGCTCTGTAAGCATAAACAAAGGTAGTTTTGTTTGTACTTGACACCTATTTAAAATAATGAAGATGTAGTTATATGCATGGTTATGAGAAAAATAAATACAAAATCTTGCAATCATTGGCAAGAAACTACAAAAGCATTATTTGTGTGTCTATTAGAAAAGCAGTGTTTATACTTGGTTCAGATAACTTTGAGAGGATTTTCATTGCTCATTTGTGCTAGCTATGTGTAGTAATCCTTCAGTGAGAAAGACAGCTGAAGCATTACTCAGTTCTGGATTGACTCCATTAATAATATCTGTTTTGTTGTGCTGTGTTTTGTTTTGTTTTTCCCAATCCTTTAGCCTTACACCTGAAATAGTCAGCACACCTTCTTCTCCGGAGGAGGAGGAGAAATCTATTCTTGATGCACCTGTTCTGATTGATGATTCCATGCCAGCAACTAAAATTCAGATTAGATTAGCAGATGGAAGCCGATTAATACAAAGATTTAACCAAACACACAGGTAAATTGATTCTGCATCAGTGCAGGTAACCATAACTATTTTCATAAGTCTGTGTTTTGTCGTTAAGTGAATATCTGCAAAACATCAAACAGAAGAAAATACTGCTCCCCTGAAACATACAGCTCTGGTTTGTTTTTATAACATAAATGTACTGCTAAATTGCTGTCAAAGCAAAATTCTGTACTTTGAAAACACAAGATATTTGATAACTGTTCATAAAAGTCTGATTATGCAGTTATGTCCTGTGATCTGTAAGGACATGGTACCAGCGGTAACTGTTCTCAGGGTGACTAAAATCTGAACAGCCTCACTAATGTATGTCATCCCAGCCCCGGGCCCTTCCTGGGAGGAGCATGTGGCTGACTCAGATGACACTGTGAAAGCACTTTGTTGCAAGGTATGGAGCATAGTCTCAATTGGAAGATAGTCCACACTGCAAGCAGAGAAATCCTGTGGCCCATAATCAAGAGCTCCAGCTTTTACCTCTTTATGCTCAAGACTCTGACTACACATGACATAAGTTATATGTGTAGGCTGCAGCCCATAAATAGAAGGGTATATGGACATAACATGCTCATTTGCAATTCTGGCATGTGAGCTGGACAGAACACTGAGAACCAACTTTTGTTTTGCTTTGGATAGTCATCTCCTAGGAATTGGCAGCATTTGAACCTGGTGGATTTTTAGATCTGTTAGTAGGTTGTTGATTAGAGCTTGCCATCAGTTTTACTGACACTGTTGGCACATTGCCACAAATGGTGTTGGCCAACCCCATTTATTTGCCTAAAAGATTGTGTTAGAGCAAGGTTCTGCAAGGCTCTGCTTTGCACTGCATGGTCTAGAGAACTTTGGGCAGAGGGCAGAGATCTGGGCAGTAGTTCCACCCATGCTTCACAGCAAGCGGGTTCAAGCCAGCCCTGATCTGAAATCTGCACCTGCACCGCTGTGTTATAGTACAGATTGAATCCTCCAATGGAGGTGGTCTTATGGACCCAATTCCGTGTTAATGGGGATACATGGAGAGTTCGCCTGTTTCCTTTTTCTCCTTCTGGCTCACGATAAGGGCAGAGCTAGTATGCAGCTTTCCTCACCTGACAACATACACAGACCACCTAAAATGAGGCAATTTTAGCTGAGATGCAAATAGGAAGCTACTGCAATAGTTTTTCATATTTGGCACATATATATATTTGGCACATATATATATACGTATATACCTGATACTGTATGCTGATAGTACAGGCCCAGACCCTTTCTTCATAGCACCTGCTGGAGAAGCAACTTAGATAAGCAGTAGGGCTTACTGACATGTTTTCTTCTGTCTGCGTGAAAGGGTAGAAGTGGCAAACTTCTCAGTAACATCTGTAACCAAGAGTGTGTTGACAGAAGCTTGGATGTGAATCTTTTTATCCTTGCCATATGCATGATCAAAATCAACTACTAAAGTGCATTGGTTGTGTCATAAGCCTTGAAGACTGATAGAAAGTTGAAGTCCCTGTTTCTTTGGCTACAGTGTATTTCCCTACCTACTAGTTACAATAGATCTTCAAAGATTTATTCTCAGCTTACTGGTTTAGGAGAAAAACCTTAAATTTCCATTTATCTCTAAAATCTTATTTCTCATTCATGTCTTATAAAACAAAATTACTCTTGTTACTCTGTTGATGTGATTGGTTTATGAGCTATTGTTCAGAAGTTTGGTGCAGAGTTAAAGTAGGGGAAACTCCTTACTACTAAAGTGCATTAATAGGTCCTCTCTGCTTTCTCATCCCTCACCATGTATTTTAAGATTCCTCCTCCCATTAATAATTTAACCTTTTTGGAAGATACTAATTGAGAGTGGAATTTTTGACAACTGGTGTTGAAATTACTTGACTTTCTGTGTTAACTATCAGTTTGCAATACACTTCTATGTTACAAGTTTTATTTGTTATTTGAGAAAAAGCAACATTCATTTTCATTTGCAGGAAGCAAAAAATTCTAGGCTACAAACTGTATCAAATGGAAATGTAAAATCAGTAGGACATATTGAATAGTCTGTTAGAAGGTTTTGTGTTCTCCGATCATCTTAATGTTCAGAAATGTCTGCCAAAATGGAATCATACCCAGTTTTCATGTCCATATCCTTTCCACAGGATTAAGCATATTCGAGATTTCATTATCCAGTCCCGTCCAGCTTTTGCAACAACTGATTTTGTTCTTGTGACTACTTTTCCAAATAAAGAGCTAACAGATGAAAGCCTGACACTACAAGAAGCAGATATACTTAACACTGTGATTCTTCAGCAATTAAAGTAATCGTACAGTTGTTGGTGCAATAGGGGGAGCATGCTGTATTGTCATACAATGTTTCCAACAGATAAAGAAAAGGAAAGATCAGTGTTTTCTTATCCCATCTTCCATGGATCAGCTTTTTGGGTTTCATGTCTTCCAGTAATAACATATCTAACTTTATTTTAATTTCTCAGTATTGTTCAACCTTTTTTCAGTGTTAAAATTAAGCTTCCCTTTGCTAGTATGTTTCAAACCACATCTTGTACTAAATGTGAAATGAGAGATGACTTCATGACTCTTCCACTATTTTGGGGGATTGGGAGAAGCATTTTTCTGAAGGGGACATTATCTTTAATACAGTTGGTAAGATTTGCACTATGGAAATGTATTATGCTGCATTGACAGACAGCCATTTGAAGACTTAGCCTGTAGGTGATGTTTACCTTCCAAGCTGTATTAATACTAAGGTGTTGTATTTAGTAGATGAAGAGATAATTAATGCTCTAATATAATTTTTTTGTATATTCTGTTTATATTGTTTCATGGTGCAGTATAATATTTATATTCTAGTTTTTATGTAATTTTCTCTGTAGCGTATGAGTGAATCAGTTCAGGAGCAAT
>JANHGB010023727.1:0-11383 GCA_026283785.1 Coracopsis vasa
ATAGCCAATCAACAGGTATTTTCCTTACTATTCATTGCACTCATAAAAACCTAAGTCAGTAAGTTTTGACTGAGCAGAAAATAAGAGGTTTCTTAGTAAGTAAACAAATCTGAGTCAACTAAAATGTGTGACCTGTATCACTGGTTTGTGCACATTTGCTTGGCACACATACTAAGTTTTAAACTCCTTCCTGATATTATTGGTTTGATTTTGGAATAGCTGGAACTTGTTACATAACTCACGATATGGTATGACTGAGATTGCAGTGGTGACCAGCTCTCAGAAGACTTAAGCTTCTAAAGACATTTTTTTTTTTCAAGTAATGTAGAGATATCAAAATTTATTAAGAACACAAAATGCAGTTAGATCAGTCAGCTACCTACAAAACAAGCCTATATCCAAAAATAATAGTAACCAAAAGCGACATAAATCTGACATATTAACTAAGACTGGCTTTACAAAACACTAAGGCTAAACAGAAGGTTGCGTTGGATATAGTATGATAAGTCTGTGCAGCTCTGTTGCATCCCCGTGTACCCAGTTCTCAGGATGTCATCTAGCTTTGTAGATGACATCTGTTTGGACTGCTGTTTGAAGAAGCAATAGAGCAAACCACAAAGATTGCAAAGACAAATAACTAATTTTAAGTGAGAGGTTGAAAACAGCTTGACTGCTTGCATTCATAAAGTAGCAAAGAAAACAAAAGGACCATGGTAAGAGGTTTCAGGAGGGAACGAAATCTGGAACAAAAGAGAAAATGAACATGGCTTCATAGCAAAATGGTATTTTGGACTACTACAGCTCCAGCTGAGGAAGAACTTCCATTTTAGCAATCATTTAGAAGAAGAGAAATCTTGGTTGCCCTCCAAAGCTCTCTAAACAGTAGTGGTGAAAAACTGAAGCAGAGAAAAGCATGTAGAGGCTCTATAATAGTGCCTACAAGAAACCATACAGCTGGAGTTAGTGCAAACAGATGTTTAAGGTACCAAATGCCTAGGGTATCTGAAAGTCCTGCTCTCAGAGATGAGAGGTACATCAAGGCAAGATACAGTGTTCAGCCTATCTTGATTAAGAGAAGCCTATGCAGATTCATCATAATGAAATCCAAGCACAACACACCCATGAGTACTGGATTCCTAAACAAACTCCAAAGCCCTGCAAACCCAAACAAACAAAAAACAGACCCAAGACATGAACCTAAAAGGCCAATATTTTTAAAACTGCCTTGAATATAAAAAATAAGGGAAATAAACTTGACCTTTATTAACACAAAAGAGATTTTGTAACAAGTTGAAAAAAAACCCCAACCAAACAAATAAAACAACAAACCCAACCACAGACACACACAAAACCCTACCTCAAAAATCAAACAACAAACAAACCCCAACACATGCATTCCATTTAACTTTAGGCACAAAGTAATCTCAGGTTTCTCAATTCCTCAAGCAATGCTGAGAGAGGAGAACCTCCAGGGGCTAATTTAGAATTTGCATGGATTAAACTATCCTCTGAAGCTGTTCCGTCTCCCTGATCCCTCTCAGAACAGCTTTGGGTGACTAAGTTTTTAATACCACACTCATTTAAATGCCTATACATGCTGAATGGTGTTCAAAACACAACTCAGTTAATGAGAACAACTAAGTCCTCATATAGTAATAACTATTCCTTTGCTCAGAATCTTGCAAATCACTAATTTTCCAAAGATTCCTACATTTCTTTAGACCATGGATAAAAAGTTGTTATCACTTTATGTTATTTTATACTGCCTCTTAGAACTAACAGATATCAAAAATAAATCAAATAGCTTACCATATGTTCACATATCCCTACATAGTAGCCTAATAAAATTAATGAACTTCAACTGACTCTTGAAAGTCATGGCAGAAGATTTTTTGGCAGCATTTTTTAATTTTTATATGATCTTGAAGTAGACACTTTAGTCCTACTAAAATAACTACATACACACTAGGACTAATGCAAAGCCTACTAAACCCATTGTTAGGTCTTTCACTAACTTCAGAAACTCTGAATTAGATCTTGAATTTCATTGCTACCAACAAAGAGCTCATGATCTTCATGTGTAGGGTCATCAGCTCAAGAAAATTCAACTACAGAAGCATAACAAATAAACTCAAAGCAGGGGATACATATCTCAAAAGCCAGTAGCGAGACCCCTGAATTAAGAAAGCCTGGCATTGTCCTCACTGTACCTACATTGTATGATACATCTAATCATGACATTAATTTCCAATTCAAACAAAAAATGTAAAGGTAGTTTCTGACAACGCATGAGTTAACAACAAATTGGCTACCTAGTGAACTAACACTGAAGTGACTGTTGCCACATGGAAGTAAGCATAGACAAAATCCTTCCAAGAGACTTCATGCAGGCTTTCCCAGAGATCCATCCTAACCCAGCTACATGCCCGGAAATAGCCCATTAGTTATTTTAAACAGGGAGTCAAGCACAGATGTCTTGAGAAATTCAAAACTGTAACTGCTTTCTAACCCTCCCTTCCCGATTGTGATCCTTAACCAAACAGCTGGTTGTTCAAAATTACAGAAGCAAAATAAAGACAGTATCAGCGGGTCTTTTCTTTCTGTAGCAATAATATGGATTTATATATAAACAGAAACTCACACATTGAAAAATGCAGAATCAGTTTTGGGGTTTGTGAGGGTTTTCCACCTGAGAAAGAAGACAATTACAGCAACTTTCACTATCATGCCCATGACTTCTCCTCCAAGACTAGCTTCTTATGTGGTTCAAGTCCCTGGCTGGTGCCCACTGCTTCCCAAACAGGGAATTAGTCTGACCTGGTGTGCCCTCTGTACATGACACTTCAGCCCCATTCACAGGCTGGGAAGAGGACTCAATGGCTGAAAGAAGCATTTTCTTTAGCAGAAGTGTTTTATATGAAGCACTACAGGTTTTCCAAGTAGAGCCTTCAGTGAGGGAATGAAAGGAGGACGACAAATACACACAGAACTTCCATGCCACAGCTACTGTGGCCTGAAATTTCAAAGCAGCTCTAATTTACTCAGCAGGCTGCTTCACGTTACAAGGGCTTAAAGCTGACCTTCACCCTGCTCCCATATACATTTTATGCTTCTCAGAAGACAAAAAATAAAAATCCATTCTAATGGTTTTTTTTCTGACCTATAATAGGACGCATCTGATGCACACTGAAGATGCATCCAACACTTTTATCACACACCACACAAACCAGCACATTTACCTGAGTGACAAAACAAGCTGGAGTTGCGTGTTCTAACCGTGCTCAGTAGCCTCAGCTACGACATTTCACCATACTTAACTATGCTTGCTTACCAATCTGAAAAAGCAGCATGTCGTCACTCTTATTTGGGACTCACAAAGGAGGGTCGCCAAGTCAAACCTCCCCATGATCTGAAGGCATTTCACAGCCTCACAAGCTTGAGTTCTGTGCAAGGTGCAACAGGTGCTTCCATCTACACAATACACTTAGTGGAGGCGGTCAATGACCACTTTATGGTTTAGTGTCCTGAATGCTTGCTTAGGAAACAGGGATCCATTACTCCACAAGCTGGAAACCACCCAGCAAGTCTTACCAAAGGGCCAAGTCAGCACACTGACTTGCTTTGCTCTAGGGTGCTACCCAGGGTGTCAGTGCCTCAAGGTTAGCTATGGATACCCCAGATCTGGTCCTGCTAGCTCACAGCATCTGGCCCTTGGCAGCTTGTTGCTCTTTTTCTGCCTTTGCTGTGACTAAAAGATCAGACCCTTGGTCTTTTATCCAAAACTATAACCAAGAGTAAAGGCTTGAGATTTGTACTGGGGATGTTGGTTACATATTTTGTCTCTTTCCATATGTGGATCTGCACGTAAGTCTGCAAATTGAGACAAAAACGTGGATAGGGTTCTGTTTTCACATTAGTACAAGCCCAGAGACTTGATACCTTTATCTGGGATATACAACTGAGTAAATAAAAGAACATAAACCAAAATAACTCTTAGATTTAACTTCTTTAGTTTATGTTTTTTAAACTCCTTAACAAATTAGAATAGTCACATATTTTTGATATGCAAAGTGAATTCCAGGTTGCTTAGCATGCTTAGTTCAGGAAAAGTGGTGTGTTTAATTCTAAAATAAACTATCTTTGTTGCCTGAGTACACTGCTCAAAAGCTTACTTTTTCTTCTGTTAACAACACTGCCAAATCTTAATTTTCATTTTCAGAGTTTTTACTGTTTTACTTAAAACTCCTGGAGGCAATCAAAATTCAAACTTTTGCATATGCTTCTATAAAAAAACATAGAAATGACAAAAAAGCTCTAAAAAATGCAGTACTTCCTCCAAAGCCACAAAGGTCATTTGGACTGATGTCCCCAAAATTACTGGCTGGATTTAGCTCACTAGAATAATTCCTTCTGCATGTAGCTACAGCTTCCTCCCTTCTGTCCTCTTTTTCAGATACTTCTAGATATAAATAAGGTCAAGCTGGAGCTGCATGAATTATTCGCACAGCTTATCCCTGTCATAACATTTACATAAAGATCACAGCTCTTCTCTCTTCACTTAACTAGAAATGGGCATGCCATGAGGATACCTGCTCTGGTTTACTGATGTATGATGGATGAATGTCTGTTAACATAATAGCAGCGTGTATGCTTGAGAGAACAAGTAAGGACATGAAGGACATGTAAGATGCAGCATGCAATCTGTGATCATGTAATGGGATATACAGCCAATACAATGAAGAGACACCTGTATGTCACTCACTGATAAGCATGTCTTGGGATGAAGTCATGTTTGGATACGTAACATAGACTAGTATCAGCTGATTTGACAGGAAATAACTGCATTTTGTTCTTGTTTAATTATACCTCATTAATTCCCCATGTCCTCTCACATCATGCACTAATGAGATCACCCAACCTCAAAATGAAAAGAGGATCTGACAAGCAGACAGTCAAAGGTAAAAAGTACAACCTACAATGCTAAACTTCCCTTTCTGTATGAACTGTAAAATATATGTGAAATTATGAATGGCAATACCCAAACAACTATAACACCATTTCTTACAAAACAAGAACTGGTTGAAATAAAAATAAACAATCAAATAACAGATTTAAATAAAGGGGGGTGAGGTGGTACATGAGGAGTTCCACCCCCAAAGACTCAACTACATGGTGCAACTCAAACTCATTGCCGTGGAACACTGTGGAGCCAAGAGCTATAAAACAGCCATAGCAAAGGAATTCGACAAAGCTAGAGCGGGTGAGTATATAACCGGATAATCATTTCAGTGGACTAGAGTTACCCTGGCTCAGTGCTAAGCTAGTGCCTGACAGAAGCCAAAATATAAAACTGAATAAACCCATCCCTCCACTTCACACGCAGTCTTTCACTCTTCACAACACAACCAGATGAAATACTAACCCAGACAGACTTCAGCATGGTATTTCTAATTCTTTTTTGTACTTGTTGTCAGACTTAAGAGGATTTTGGCATGCCACACTATATGTGCCTAAACAAAGGTATGCTGCTTGAAGAGTCAGGTACAGCAAAGGAAGATCATCTGCTTCAGCCTCCTGGATGAAATGGCCATTTCCATCTATGCATCCCAGCACTGAATTGAATGTCTTGGAAACAGCAAGGCTGTATCTGAGAGCACCTAGATGACCAGAATAAATGCTGAAGTCATCATTCCTCTTGACAGTTTATTCATGTGCAACTCTTTAAGACTCTCTTTTTTGTTATACATCTTTTCCCCCAACCCAATTTTTTAGCACAGGTTCATCCGTACACATCAAAATTGGAGACAGTAGCTGTCTTACTGCATACATACAGAAGAGGGGAGACAGGTACATCTCTGCTGCAACTCACTGTTGCTCCCATCGACATGTGCAAGGTTCTTTTGACCCTGTCTCAGTGACAACAGCCTAATGAAGGATCAAATAGAAATGTATTTACTATGGTTCTTAAATCAATTCTAATTCTACTTTCCATTATTTAGTCTTTTATCTATATAACAAGCATATTCAATCTGAAATACTAGAAGACAAATCAGTTTTGTTTCAAGTATCATGAGTTTAAAGTCTCATGATTTTTCACATTTGGGACTGACAGCATTTTATAGGGTGAAAAAAGTTTTTGTATGTGATGCAGCAGACCGCAGTGACATAAAAAGTACTTCTGCAACAGTAATATATGTTAGTTTACTGCTCTCCCTATCTTTATAGGTTGTCATTTTATAGGCCATATAAACACTTGCAGTTTATTACTATGACCGTTCAGACTAGCACGGTATAACTGTTGAACTGTTCTTCAAGTAAAGTTTGCAAGCTTTCAAGAAGACATTCGTTCTTATGCTTTGTTTCTGCCAACGCTCATCGCCAGTCACAAACATGAGGCCTGACAGGGTCAGGATTATCATGCTGAAAAATTAAAGCACTCCACTGTAAGGGTTTGAAATAAGGAGTTTAATTGCTCGGTTTCCATTTTCCTTTCTAATGAAATTAAACAGCATTTTGCCATAAAAAATGCCATAGGCAACAGATTCATTGGCACTGCAACAAAGGTCTCTGAGTATATCTACAGGTACATCTGTGAACAGTCACATTTA
The DNA here is from genome assembly GCA_026283785.1 of Coracopsis vasa. Taxonomy (NCBI): domain Eukaryota; kingdom Metazoa; phylum Chordata; class Aves; order Psittaciformes; family Psittacidae; genus Coracopsis; species Coracopsis vasa. The sequence goes on from JANHGB010023727.1 coordinate 6,609, forward strand.
GTTATGGAAAAAGTTATAATCGCATATGTACTTCAGTCCATGCAGATCAGAGAACAAAGACCTGAAAAACTACTTAAAGGTATCAAATTAATACAAAGAAGCTCAAGTCAATTACTTCTGCCTCTTGTGTATCTTTATCTGATGTGGATGAACAGCAGGCTGAGTTGAGCTAACTTGGGTTCCTCTCTTTTAAAATACTGTATTGCACTGTGTACCACTTTATAGTATAGAAGTTGATAGAGCGGACACTGATTTTTGACCATTTAATGAGTCAGGCTGCTAACAATTAGAAAAGCGTTTCTAAACAATGACATGATTTTGGCTTGAAAATATGTTTCTTCTAAAGAAAAACAGTTCTCCTGATAACATGTATTTGCTGCACTCTACTATACTAGATTTCAATAGTATACTTACAAATGAGAATACAGACTTAAAACCTGATGTCTATGACATATTAATAAACATAGAAAGTGAATATCATGGAGTCTTAACACACACCTAATCACGATATTCTCAAGACTGCACAAGTATAATAAACAGCTCCTGAGAAACAGCTTATCAGTCTGCAGTTAAGAGTCTCTTCTCCACATTTATCAGAAGTGGTAAATTTTAGACATTGTGTGGAAACAGGCAGTTCACACAAAAAAAAAAAAAAAAAAAGAAGAAAAAATTGAAAATAAATATCTATTTTTAAGACTATTTCCATTTTAAATTTGTTTTCCCCATGAGTCTATGCTTTTTAAATTGTAACTGACTTACTGGGAACCAAATGATAAAATTAGAAGAGATTATTTAACAGAAGAAAAAAATTAGTAACTTTACATGAGCTACAGCAGAACTGTTAACTGAGAAGTTTAAGTACACATTAAATATCTGAAAAATAATAATACATATTTAAAAAGATCTATATATAGATAGACATAGACACATTGTGTGTGTGCACGTTATACATATAAGGGTGGGAACAGCATCATTATATTCTATAGTTAGACCTAAATTAAGCAACAGCATCCTTATATAGAACAATACATTAAAATAAAAATATATGACCTCAGGAAATCCCATACTATAATTATCTCTCCTTTAATTCCACTATTCAGTATTGGCACTGAATGGGAATCAAGACAACAGCTGGTATTAGGTATCAGATCTAATGATCTAATACACAATTAAAAAATACACATATATTTTAGACTCTCACTGCAGAATATGTTATATAGTGTTCCTATTAACCTCAGTTTCTTGCTACATATTGTTGAGGTTGTAGGAATAATTGGGACAGTAGTTCCCATCTCTTCCCGGCTGCTGCCACATTTCCTTATCCTTTTCACCTTTTCCTTCAGCCACTTGCTATTTATAACTCAGCACCAACAAAAAGGATTTAAACATTAAGGAAAGCTTCAGTACTTCAGCAACCTTTCAAACTTGATCCAAAATGAACAGCTTCATATACTTAAGCAAAATCCCTCACCAATTTCGGCAAAGAGAACATAGAAAACACTGAATGCAACTGAAAAGAGCTGCTGTAGCTATACAATATAAATGTGCACATGCACACTTATTTCATTTAATGCCCATGCCACCCCCCCAACCAGAATGTCCACTTAAAAGTGGTAACTTCTTAAAGTTAAAATTTCTTAAGAAACCATGAAAGCATGGCTGATGAGGTCATGTCATGTATTCCTTGTAGGTGCCTGTCTCTGTCTTTTAGTCACAACAGGAGTCCAGACAGAGTGACTCAGTTGCTTAACCTTCAAGTAGATAAAGTCTAAAGGTCTCAAGACACAGGCACAGTTCTACCATCCAAGTCCAGAGGACAGTCTTTAGCGGGCACAGGCCTGTGTGATCAGTTTCACAAAGCATCAGGAGTGCTGCCTTTCCCCTTATCTGCTCCTCGCTGTCACCCCATGTTCCCAGCTGGCTCCATCCTCCTTATTTAACCTGCTCCTCCCGCTGACTGAATAGGGCGTGATATGGAGAGGTGGTAAGCAGCACCAGACTAAGTGCTTCCATGCTGAACCTATAAGGAAACTGATCCAGCAGAGGAGATGGAAGCCCATTCCAACACCTTTCAGTGTATTTTCATTTTCAATTTCCTAGACTTTGAAGCCAATATTGCAGTTCAGCCAAAGCATTTCCATTTCAGAGTATAAGGACACTGGTTGCAAAATAAGTTTGACTTTACGAAAGGACATGGGAAAATAATTGGTAAACAGTGGATAAAAGTAGCTCTGCCTGAAATTCAACCACCTTAATGATTACCAAAATGAACATTTATTAATTCCATTTTTCTTTTAAGATTGCAACTTGGCTATCAGTGCATGTTTTAGAAGATAAGCAATTAATTACACATCTTAGAATTTCCATTTACTTTAAATTCCTCAGTTCTGTACTAACTCAAAGTGAAAGGGAAATTCCCATTCTAATGGAACCAGTTAGCTAACAAACAACCTGCTCTGGCTCAGAACAAGCTTACTTTTTAATAGTTTCCTCATTAGGCAGTTGAAAAGCTAAAATATATACATAGCTTGATTATAAAAACGTTTTTTTCAGATGTTCATGCATATTCGTGTAAGTTAAGGACTGTATGAAAATGTATATAACAAGGATTTTGAAGAATTCATTGTGCACGTTATTTATGGAACGAAAGAGAATAAAAATCAAAGCTAAATAGAGTTTTCACTGAATATGCAGAACAGCAGAATTCAATAGGTTTGCACAAACATGGAACAAATATTTAGAGAAAAAAATATTATTATCCAGAAGAACTTCAATTTTATTCAATGTATCACTTGTAAGATAATATCCCTAAGATAATAATAAGGATCTAAACATATATGTCTCAGTGGGACCCTTAGCAAGATGCATAAATTCCTCAGATCAGCACATGGTACTTCATTAGTGAGGCAGAGGAAAGATGTCCCAACACCACACAGGAGGAACAATGAATGCAAGGAGATAAAAACCAAACCAAAACAAACCCTATTCAAACCCTAGATGACTTAATTTTTTTTCAAGAGAAGACAGAAATTTCTAAAGAAGGTAACACAGAATATCTACTGAAGCTCAAATTATATAATCCTTATTTGAAGAGCTTCCCTTAATTCCATTATCTTCTTCCTCCTCCTGAAGAGGAGAAAAAGAAATTAAGGGAAATATGTGACCCAACTGTTTAGGCCCCAACTTCACCACCTTCCCCTAAATATTCTGGCAACTCTTCCCATTTTCTATGAAGTAGGGCACTAAGAACAGTACCCTGTACTTGGCACTACACTTCACCACGTCACATTTGGAATATGGAATTTCCTACAAACAGATCCATAAGGATTCCAGGTACCATAAGCATCTCAAAAGAGCTACAGATTTTGATTCTGACCTACAGGGAAAATACTGCCCAAAGCTGGCAAGGTCACAAGCAGACAGCTACTGAGACAACACCAAGCTTGTAATAAGGGTTTAAAGATGAAAATCAAATCAGCTTCTTAACGAAGTGAGAGCGGAATATCTGACATTGGATGCAGTCCCTGTGTCTGGCCAAAACCCCACACATTTGTATTTGATCGAAATATAGTATGAAAGAATAAAATGACACATTTATGTTTCTTCTTTAGTTTGGTCTTCAAAAATTTCAGGACATACATCCCATTTGCCAAAATAAGCAACTGATTTTATTTTCTTAGTGCTGAAAAAGATCTTTTGTGCCTGAGTAACACAGAAAATACAAAGAGAGAAGTAGAGAATATTAACTATACAGGAAGTCTTTAGAGATATTGCAGGTTGCCAAATTCAGGAAGATCCACTGCACTCAAACTGGCACTGTGTTGGTATGAAGTAGTTCAGTATCTACTAAGTGCTCGTGGTGTCTTCAGTATGAAACTAGACAAATCCATGTAACAAGATGTCCATAAACAGATACTGAAGGGAACAGGCAGAGGCATGTCTTTTAATATATTCAGTCCAACAACTGTGCATGTCAGAAGAGTATGAAGGAAACTGCAGAAAGCAACGAAGCCCAAATGTTCATCTTAAAAAGAATAGCATGTGCTGTTGAGACTGACAAGGGCCAAACGCTTATTATATATTTCGTATATTCTTACATACTTTAGGCTAGGCTTGATGTGTACCTAAAATTTGCAAGCGTGGGTAGGTTCCTGATAAATTTGCTTAATGATACGCACCTAGTTAGTGCGTATAACCATGCCCTCACAAATCTTGCCTGACAGTAACACATTACTGTTAACAGGTATTTCACCGATGGTTGGGACTCCAGCGGGTGGGTTGCCCTGCCCCACCGAGCACGCGCCCAGCCTGCCACTTATTCTACACCTCTCATGTCTCTTCACAGCTCCAGACTAGAGTCAAGCCCAATAAGGTCTTCTTTCCCCGCTGATTCCACCAAGCCCGTTCCCTTGGCTGTGGTTTCACTGGATAGTAGGTAGGGACAGTGGGAATCTCGTTCATCCATTCATGCGCGTCACTAATTAGATGACAAGGCATTTGGCTACCTTAAGAGAGTCATTTTTTTCACTTACCTGGTGAGGCGCGGGGGCAAGCCCCAAAGGGGGCTCTCGCTTCTGGCACCAAGCTCCCAGCATGCGCCGGGCGCGACCCACTTAGGGGCCAGCAGCAGGTGGGGAGTTTGACTGGGGCAGTACACCTGTCAAAGCATAACGCAGGTGTCCTGAGGTTTGCTCAGGAAGGACGGAAACCTCCCGCGGAGCAGAAGGGCAAAAGCTCGCTTGATCTTGATTTTCAGTACGAATACAGACCGTGAA
>JANHGB010023727.1:11483-21607 GCA_026283785.1 Coracopsis vasa
CGGGCAGATGGAGCTCGTCTGGCCTTGCAAGACCTTCCATCTAGAGAAGGACACTCTAACCACACCTACGACCTGAGGACTTCACTGTCACCATCCTAGTTATCTAGGCCCTGGCAGATAAACCTCAGGTGTAAAGGGTGGGGCCAGATCCGCACACGCTGTGCCTCACCTGAAAAATCCTCTGCGGAGGCTCGAAGGGTTTCCTCACACTCGCACAGCCCCGCAGCGACAGGCGAGGGACAAAACGGCAGGTGATAAAGGTGCACTGGGAGCTGCAGACTCAACCCTGCATGCAGGTGGTTCAGGACATTTGGTTGCTCGAAATTGACCCAGGAGATGTCACTCTTGTTTGGAAACATCACGTATGACCAAGCAGCTCTTTTTCACCCGGACCTGCCTATCCCACATTGCCCTTTTAGTCCTGATCACGCTTGCAGTGTGCATGGGTAAAATCCTTTCAAAATCTTCGTTCGCGAAGCCAAGCCATCAATCATACTGTTAACAGGCATCAATAGCCTTTGCAAGACTGCTGGCATATCTCACAAAATACTTTGAAAGCACATCTCATTTCTTGAAAAATAAAAATCATTAAGGACATTAAACCAGGACAGCTCCTGGTTTATAACTCGGAAGATAGCTAGTTCCATTAAATCTCTCACTGTGCACATGTGGCATGCAGAAAAATACATTCAAAGCATAATGAACACATAGGTTAAATAATCATACATCATCTTGAAACAGCCCCCTAAGAACAGCTTTCATGTGAATGTTGAGGAAGCAGTAATAACTATGAAATGCCTCCCCCCATCTAGTTCTTCAGTACACATACAGGCAGTTCTTTGAAAGAGGCATTTTTATCATACTCCTGCCTGACATGTTACGAAATACTCTCCAGTCGAGACACACTTTAAATATAAGTTTAATTATTAGGAAAGAGAACAAAACATTGTCTCCCTACACAGATCCTGTGTGCACTCCTGGCTCTCCCCTCTCTTTGTTCTGCAGTCTTAAAGAGAATTAAGAAAGGTATGAAGTCAGATGATCAAAGTTAAGGAGCAACTTCATTACAAACAGCAAACTATGCAAGTGAAGGATCTTTAACCTGAAAAGGAACAATGGAGAGCTGGACTCGACGAAATCACAAGTGGCATGGACAGAACTGTTCTCTGTCTTGTCCAGGAAAAGGACTGGGGAAGTTTCATACACAGTTAACAGGTGTCAGGCTCAAGACAAGCAGAAGGAATGTTTTTTTTTCAGTTCTGGGGCTTGTTTGTTTTTTAAAATTTACTCTCACATATATAAAAAAAACAGAAGATCCACTCAAAGCCAAACTTCTTGATACAGAAAGGTGTTGATGTCAAAAGCTTCTGTGGGCTCAATAAGCACTTGGACAGCACGTAGGATACAAGTCAACCAAAAGCTATAAAATAAAACAAAGTAATCTCCCCTTCCCCCAATCTTTTAAGGCAAGGAAGTCCACAAGCTGCCCTGCTTCCAACAGTCTGTAAGCATGTACTGATGCTTTCCATTTCTTTGCTCAGAGGGAGGTTGTCAAGTAGGTCCTGTAATTTCACAGGGCCTTGGTTGGTAAGGGTATAAATAAAATGAGAAGGCTAGCCAAAACAAACCTAACAGGTACTGGAAGAGCCACAAGAGTGGCTGTAGCCAGGTGTATGTTGGCATGGGTGCCCTTTCACTATGAAAAACATGATGAGCCTGGGCACCCTGTAAACATCTGATGCCTGGCGTTGGGTTTTCCAGCTGAAGTCCCCAGCTGACCAAGGAGGGAGCAGCAGGTACACGCTTCTGCACCAGGGCTTCTCAGGAACGTGGTCAGTAGGACACAAAGGTGAAGAAACTAAGCAAGTGGAGTATGACTCTTCCAAGCTGCTTCTATGGAATGGTTTGGAGACAAATCAGCTAGATTTTGCACAAACAGCTCCCCACAGGGGGACCAAGCAGTGCAGCTTACAGGACAGAGGATAAAAAAAAAAGAAACTTTTGGTGGCCAGGATTCAGTGGGCACTGTCTTCTTGTAGGAAGAGACATGTCTGTGGTCAAAGGGCAGCCTTCACCTGGAAGGAACTGGGGAAAAGAGCGTGTGAGGGGGAAGGTGTGACAGATTGCTCCTCATCGTGTGCCATGCATGAGGTTTCTAACATCATTTTCCAAGTCATCCATGACCACATTAATGGGGCACACTGTGCACATTTAGTGGCTGCACAGGAGGGGCTGTCCAACAAGATTGTCCATATTGGATACTGTTGGAAGCAGCATTTCTGACTAGCCAGGCATTTTGTCTGACTAGGTACAGCCATTCTTCTACTCTTATATGACTTCAATACTTAAAAGAAATACCATAAGCAAACTAATCATGGAGTAAAGCAGCAACTTTACAGGCTCAAAGGAAAAATACAGATCATCCATCTGTCATAAGAAATGAGGATTTGAAAATTTCATTAGTTTTCTGAAACCGTTAAAAGATATTCTAAGAGTTTCATTAATACAAAAAGCCTTTTCATGCTATTAATCCAGATTAGTAATGACTGTTGAGTTTGCCTAATTCTTTAGTTCCACCTGATGCAACAGAACAGCCTATTTCTTCCTTCCTTTGAAGCATGGTCCTGCCCTCTGAAAATCCTCCACTGCTCCTTCCCCTACTTCCTGCTCCAAGACCACGACTCAGTGTGCCTTTACTGCCTTGTTAGCCTGTCCACAGATAATTCAGAACGGAAAGTACTCAGAAGTCCTCTACAGCTCTTTACTCCTTTCATTAGTTTTTAGTGATTTGATCACCTCTTGGCCCAGCTGTCTGGAAGAAAAAAAGAAGCAGGGTTCTTGTTAATCTTAAAGATCCTCCTCATTTTCACAGTTGATGATCAGAGAGAAATAGGCAGTTCTTCTCAGGTAAGAAAAATAAAAGCTTTTTTTTTCCCCCACAAATCACTTCTCACACCTTTTAGTTGTATGGGTGCCTTTACTCTCACTTGAGCACTGTGGTCTTGGAGGAAACTGCAACTGCAGAGACAACCTTTTATCAGCCAATTTCACCACTCTAAGGCAGCCTGATCTCAGTGTGAGTCCAGACAGTTCAAACAATCTCCCTCTGCAGACATAGGGAATTACCGCCTAAGGAGGTGCCCGGACAATCTCATGTGCCCAATACTATGAACACTGCATTCCTAGCAGGGAAAAGAAATTGCACTGAGGCAGCCAGGAGCTGCCCAGCTGCTGGGCTCTGCTGAGACACAAGAGGAGACCAGACCTTTCCAAACAGCATTTTCAAAACCAATATGCTCTCATGTCTCAGGATGCACCTGGGAACACAAGGCAGAAGGCACAAACTCAGCATCACTAACACCCCAGCAAGTGAGCCAGGAGGCCCTCAGAGAACTTGATTTTGAGCCTAACCTCTTGTCCTCTACTGCCTGGTGATTTAGATGAAGCTTCCATGAAAGGGCATGAAATTGCAGAGGTGACAGGCCAACACCTTCCATATTCAGTCATGTGAGAAGGATATTTAGCAATTGTCAATGCTCTCCTCTAAGATGTGCCCTGTGCCCTGCACAACAGGGTTCTCCATATTTTTAAAGGAACCACCATTTTACTCTTCTCTAGCCAGCCAGAAACACACCCAACTAGAAAGACAAAATAATTATCCATCTCTATCTTCCCTTCCAGAAAAAACACTTCATGTTTACTGAATCTACCTACTGTGATTCAACACTGCAAGCCAGCTGATTATTAACAGGATTGTCTCACTTCCTCCAAATCCCAGAATATTTCAATATTAATTATATAAAGGAAATAAGATTTCAATATCTCTTTGATGTAAGGATTTTTAAAATTTTAACATGAGTACCTTAACACACATGAATAAAATGAAAGGAAATAAATGGTCATGTTTGTACCACTGCTGTCCTGTTATGCAAGATTTGCTGGGAGCGGGTGGGGTGAGGAGGAAGTCATAGGCTCCATTTTAATTTGGAAACATCTATCCCTAGGCAAGGGACAAACGTCAACAAGGCACCACCTCACGAGTTTATTTCTTAGTTTCCTTAGACAATTAATTACACTGCTAACATAACCATAAGTAGCAATTCTATAAAAAAGACAGTCTCCATCAAGGGTCGTGGTACTATTATGTGTACAGGCAAAGTATGTTTCTGTGTACGTGTGGCCAGTTACAAATACATGTGACTGGAACGACTGAATTTACATAATTTTCCTTTTCTGCATCATTTCTAAGAAGAAATAGTAGGACCAGTGCTCTCCAAGTAACGGTGAGCCTGCAAACAAGCAGAGATTTTATCCTCAGCAGTATACCAAATAACAAACAATCCTTTTAGAGGAACAAAACCCTAACACGTTCTTTGACTTCCAGTGAAACCTACTGTCATGGTATCCTCCAAGCAAAGACTATAATATAGTCAAAATATACCAACTGCTATTGGTCTGGGGTATTTTCCTTTTTCCTTTAGTTATCAGAAGGTATTTTTCCTGTGTTTTCTCCTCCTCCACCAGAGAATACTATTCCTCGGTTACTTCTATGTAGGACCAAAAACATCTTACAAAAACATTTGTTCACGCCACTGGCAATTGCAGTCTCTAAATAATTGTAAGGAGTTATAGCCGTCTGAGACAAGCCAGGAAATATCAAAAGAAAAACCAAATTACTACACAGCTACAGGGATTGATATACAGTTATTACAATGGGAGAGTAGAAGAATAAATAACCTACAGTTTAGCTATTTCCTAACTAAAGTCTGAAATGCAACAGAAGGGAGGAAAATACAGAAACACATAAATACTAAGTCATCGGAAAAAAACTTCTGGTGACAGTTAAACACAAAGCAAGAAAAAGAAGCTGACAAATTCATATACAATAGTAATTCAACAAAGAAATTCCCATGGTCTGCCTAAGTTATCAATGTTTTAAATTAAAATTCTGTTGCAATTTATGCAGCCATCAGTGTCTTTGAAGCAGATACACATACATGGACAGGAACTTGGTATTACATATTACTCAGGTTAGAAGCAAGGCAGAATTAGGAAAATAAGAAGTTACTGAATGTTTATAACAGATAATGAAAACGATCATACCTATCCTACTCACTAAACAAAATTCAATACCCTGCCAAACAAAACTGTTAAGGAGTAACTTGGACTTCGAAAGAGCTTACAACTTCCAAACAACAACCTGGCTTGGAATTTCTTATAATTCATTCTACAGACAGCTGTACCATGTTTTTTACATTAAACAGGATATTAAACTTGATAGGATACCAGTCTGACTCCAGTTGGATTCCCTTTGTTTCCAGCATTTTGTTTTAATGAATTATTGACCACATTCAAAAAAGCAGCAGCTGAACACAAGGCTCTAGACAGGCTTCCTATTCTGGATGCAGCATGTCAGTGGAGAGGGTTATTGCCATCACCCTCAGCTACAACAGCTTGACGAACAACTACTGGTTTGTTTTTACTAAAATAAGCAGGGACACATGTCTGAAGAACATGCAAAAGTTTAAACACACGCTGAACCTAAGTGAGCATAAAAATAATATTTTTGATGGGATGTTTTTGAATGCCTCCAAACAGCAGTTAGTTAAAGTGATCCCCACAGCTTTTTTAGAACCTTCAGAAGTGCAGTTGTTTGTCAGCAGTAATCCCATCAAGTCCCTCACAGGCACACAAGTGTGCTTACACAAGATGCCCAGGAATGCACATAACTACACCAAGAACTAGAAAGTGGCATGAGCTCTTAGGGCAAGCCAAGTACAGCACTAGCACACAAAGGCCAGACCAAGGTTTAACAAATTATGTTTGCAGAAGTATTGCTTAATCTTCATAATAGATCCTATTATGATACTTTTGTTCATCCCATTGTGAGTGATACAAATCATGCTTCTAAAAAAACTATCTCTCTGTGTGTGCATGTGCGTCTGAAAAAGAAAGTGGCTATACACACACGAAAAGGAAAGCTGTTGCAGACAAAACAGCAACAGCAGGAAAAATAACATTCTCCCTATCCGCTCAATTTAGCACTGCTTTAGTAGTGTGAGTGAGGTTTATGTTATGTTTTCAGAGCAGAAAATGTAGCCTCATCTCTCACCATCACACATAACAACACAGAGTAAGGCACACTTCATAAACTTAGAGATGGCCACAGAACCCATGGGTTTGAGATTACAACAGTGACAGGAGGGAGCCTGAAACTGATACACTGCTTTTCCTCACACTCCCACACTAACAGCATTTAAATTCCATTAGCCATCAACAAGCAGCGTTTTATGTTTAGGTCAGATATAAAGTAATTTTAAAATATTAATACTAGAAAGGTATCTCTTGGCTGAGGTAGCACCCAGAACAAATGGAGCTCAAGTAAGTGCACCTATTTTCACTGCAAAAAGAAAATGATGGAACCGCAGCACAGACTGTTCTGTACTTTGCCTGCGTAAAACGGCCTCGGTGCCACTTTCAGGGATGCCCTTTAGAACAGGCAAATACGTTTTCATCTGTTATTTCCATCCTAATGCAAAACTAGGAACCTTGCATAAATATAGTTTTAAACCTCTTAAAACCATGTGTGACAATTGACTAATACTGCTTTTGTATAGTCACATAATCCTAAAGGTCTGACTGTACAACAATATGAAGGTGGAGCTATTAGGGCAAACTCTCCCAGCTGTGTGGCTTCTGTCCAGTTATTGTTACCATACCACTGTTAACCATCATCATTATCATAGTAAACTACTCCTGCTCCTGTTACCCTATTACCATTATGCAGTCTAGGTACTGTCACACCTTCATTTCAATAACCCAAGAAGTTTAATTCTCGCGCAGAATGCCTGTGCAGTCCCTCCAGTTTGTTTTGAACCTTTCAGAAAACAAATAAAGAAATAATTTATTTTAAATACTTAGCCCTCCCATGTAGACAGTGTATACTCACCACACATTCCCAATTCAAAACTACCTAAAGAACAACAGCCAGAGACTAAACACGTTATAAGAGTTATTACAATATTCACAGACAGTACAAGAAGCTAAAGCTACAGTCACTGGTGTAGTACTGCCGCTCACCCTCTCCTTGCTGCAGCCGCTTGTAGCATCCATGCTGGGCAGAGGGTCCCATCCAAACTACAGCAACACCAAGGACAAGAGGGATGATTTCCCCGGTCCCAACTGAGACAGAAAGACGCTTGAAGTACCAGGTTGTCTTCTGCAGCAGGCCACCCAGAGGGACAGAGGGAGCAGGGCCACCCTGCCTCCTGCCCTGCTGCGGAGTGGCTGCAAATGAGGGGTTCACCTCATGGTGGCAATTCCCCGCGCTGCAGGAAATCCCAGAGAGGTGGTTTGCGGGTAGGATTCATTCCCATCCCAGTGAACGGACAGTTCAGCTGAAAAGTATTAGTCTGGACCCCATATGCTTGTTAAATAATGAACTTTACCCTAGGCTGAAAAAAAAAAACAACTAAGGGGGAGGCAGTGTTGCACAGGCTTACCAGTGCCCACTTGCTGCAGAATAGGCCCTTGCAAGAGGTGTATATGAGGAACTGCTACTATTTTTATCTGTAATGCTTCCAGGTTGCTGCAAATATCTAAGATAAGATTAATGCATAACATTTACCTGCATAAAACCACAATACCCTTACTTTCTGCCCAGCTTTTACTCCTATGTTGGAGGACCCTCAACTTCATTCATTTTTTAAAATATTTCTAAAGCTTAAAGTCTTAAAACAAGAGCAAAGAGAAATAAATATAATGTGTGAAAAGTCGACCCAAAAGGCTGTATGACCTGCACTTAAGCGTCAGTTTAATATGCGGCAGTATGCCATATGGATGCAAAGTAAAAAATAGAGGAAGCATAACATCTATGAACACAAACTCAAGTGACTACACATTTTACACTTAAGTTAATGAAGTTCAAATGGATGACAATATAATCATATTTTCCTTGAAATAATTACTTACAGTTTACTTATTTAATCCTTTCATAATTACTTCAGACATTCATCTCAGCATTCTCTCATCACAGGAACAAATAATGTGCCGTACTCACTCACTCAATCAGTTCCAGCAAAAGCAACAAACTCATAACTTCCAAAATGACTAAGTCTGCTTGGATCCAGAGTCATTCCCCCCCTCTCTCTACTACTCACCAGTAGTCAGGCACAAAAACATTTTTCTGTTAACGTAATCGCTTAACACATGCTATCCCACTCACTTCCCAGTCTCTTGACCTTTCTTCCTTCAGTTTGCTGATAGTTCCCCTTTTTCCAGGGAGCACTTGCACTTCTACGCAATGCAATACAGTGGTAACTCCCCAAAACCTTGAGGTTTCTTCAAGAAACAGAGTGACTGTCACAACATATGCAGGGGAACATACAGCATCCCTAAGGAGAGTATTTTCAGTATCAGCTGTTCCACCTCAGCAGTTTAGATGTACAAAATATGCACCACACTGCAGTTTGGATTCTTTCTACCTTTTAAACATAAGCTATTCTGAGGCTTTACAACTCAAACACCTGTTTCACCCAGTAAATAACTGACTTGCAGTCATGGGCTGGCAAGAGTTGAGGTATTTTTACCCTTCACTAAGTTCTGCATTTTTTTAAAAGTAGTCTAAGTGATAAGAGCAACCAGATGAATTGATTTTGTGTTCCTGTTTTTAAGTACTTGATAAACATTTAAGCAACATGATCACTGATAGTATATTAGCATTCAGAATACTGCAATGGTAAGCATTCAGCTGTAATTAAAATATTTTAAGAGACACTACAGTATACTCAGTAACCTTTTCCACACAGAATATTGTTTGAAAAGCAGGAACTTCATGAGCAACATGAGGTCTGCAACAGTTTGAATACCTGAAATAAGCACAGGTAATGTACACGATCAAAACTTGACTTCCCGCGTAGTTACAATAAAACTTCTATTCAGTAAAGCAGCACGGGGAATGGTGGGAAAGAAAATCAGAATATCAGCTTAACTTTTAAATCACAAACTTCCCTCCCTGCCCCATACTGAAATGAATAATGAATGAGCTGGGTCATGATCACTTTCAGTAACTATGTCAGAAATCTTCAAATCAACGAGATGAAGGCAAGAGCTGTTAAAAGCTCAGACATCAAAGATCTTCCTAGTAATGCCACATGCTTATACAACCGCATACCATGCATCATTTTTATGCAGCAGCATACCGGGAACTGCAACCACAAGTACCAAAGGTACTTGACTGCTACATTACGAAACTTCCTATGCAAACAAAAATTAACACAGGATTTTAAGTATTTGTGACTGAAATCTGAGAATTTAAACCCAACCTTCCCCTGCGCCTGGGCAAAACGAGAATCTTCATACTCGAGTGTCACCTTACACCTCCCGTCACCTCTATCACGCAGCAGCAACTCATCCAAAGTGTCAGTAACTCCAAGAGGCTTTTCAACAGATAGAAAGTCTCGGCTGTTCTGGTCACCGTCCCCCCACGCCTCCCTCGCCGCTTCGTCCCGTGCACAGCTGCTGCTTGCTCAGCCCTCCCGCCCGCTCTCCCCGGCTCAGCCCGCAGCAGGACCCCGCAGCAGGACCCCGCAGCAGGACCCCGCAGCAGGACCCCAGAGCCTCGCCCGTACCGCGGCAGCCCCGGGTGCACCCGCGGCCTGGCTGCTGGGACCAGCTGGAGCCGGCGGCCCGCTGCCCTCCCCGGGCTCCGCCACAGCCCGCTCCCCGCGGGCAGCTCCGCAGGGCTGCAGGAGCGGAGCCTACGGGAAGCTGCCTCTACCCATCAGGTGCTTTGCGTTTCTTTGTGAATGCAGCCGTTCCCCACGCAGGTTTCCTTTCAGCAACCGTGAAAATCTTGACAATATAGTATTTTTTCTCCTTAAATAAATCCTTCCCTCACTTCTAAAGAACCCTCTCCTTAAAAAGGCTTCTCCCAAATATTCTCGTCAGTGGACTTTCCACGCCGTCCCTTCAAATGTACCCGAAGGCACATGCCCCGAGGGCATCTGTCGCGGGGGCACAGGCTTACCTTCGGCTCCCGGGCGTCGGGCTCCTCCTCGTAGTACCCGTGGCCGGACTCGTAGGCGGCGGCAGCGGCGGGCTGCCGCGGCCCCAGCAGCACAGCG
>JANHGB010023727.1:21839-42501 GCA_026283785.1 Coracopsis vasa
GGGAGTTCCCAACTTTCCCAGCCGCTTTGCAAATTCTCACCAAAGTTATCCGGAGTTTGCCAGGTAAAAAACCCACCAGGAAACCGGACATCCGAGGCTGCGCTCACTCAGGAGCAGGGGAGGTGGAAAGAGCAGAGGGGAAGAGGAGGAGGGAGGGAAAGGAGGGAGACACAGAGCGTGACCGAGGGGCAGCGCGGGACCGAACAGCCAGTCGCACCCAGGAAGTTCGGGGCCGGGGGTCTCCGAAAGGCTCCGCTCCGCCCGCCGCGGAGGTCTGTCCGGACGGCTGTCAGCGGCAGCACGCCCGGGGGGTGCGCGGCGCCTGGGGCTGCGCGGCGGCGGGGGCCACGCATGGCGAAAGCGCCCTCTGCCTGCTCCTCTGCGCGGCGGGAGGGGGCCAGCGGAGGCCTTCCTCCAACTCCTCCTCTTGCTGCTGCTGCTGCCGCCTGCCGTCGCCGCTGTGCTGGCGCCCCTGGGAGCGGATCCCCCCGCACCGCGGGAAAAAGGCCGCCCGGAGCGCGTCGTCGCGTCGGGACTGTGGCGGGAAAGGGAGGCGGGCAAGCCCTAAACTCCCCGCATGGCCCGGGCAGAGGAGGACACGCTGAGTCGGGCTGGTCACGCCCCGAGCCTTGGCCCCGCGAAGATGCATCCCGCTGTAGGTCCCAGCCCCGAGGGGAAAGCAAAGTGCCCGCTTGTTTCATTTCGGCAGATGTAGTTGAGTAAAATGCACACAGAGAAAGCATGCAAGAAAATCTCTGTTAATCCTACTCAGGTACTTGTTGAGCAGTGTTGGCAGCTTCACTTGAGGGAGTTTTGGCTGGAGAGAAAAAGATTTTGGCATGGTGGAAACAGAGTAACTCAAGAGTACCATATTTGTTTATAAACTTCCTATCAGTGCCATCTCAGAGCTATCTTTGAACAGAAATTACACCCCATTTGGAGCCCTAAATAAAACAGAGAGTAGACACTGTGCTCCAGTTACACTGTGATTAAAAGAAAAAAAAAAAAAAAAGTCAAGCAGTAAACCCAACAGGCATTGAACATTGCTGACAAAGTATCCCACTGCAGCCTGCTCAAATCTCTGCCATGCAAAAGGAAAATGTTATATTCCCTGTACTATTATTATTGCTCGATGTGAACAGGATTATTGAATCTTGGGTAAATATTTGGAAAGCTTTTCAAATTGTTCTGCATCACTTTTATATACCTTCTGGTACTGAGATTGTGTGGGAACAAACTGTGGGGACAGACCCCTGACTGCCTTGGCTGGATGCTGGCAGTCTGCTCATGGTACACTGCTCTTATTCTTTGGGAATTCCATTACGTAACTGTTCAGGGAACAATATTGTGGGGGTTACGCATAAAGGTGTCTCTAGCAGGCCTCTGGGTACCTCCTGTCCTTTTTGATTTTTTTCTTACCATTTCCAAGATGGTATTTCATCTTGCTGCTATAATACATTATTTTGATGCTAGGAAGTAATCACCTTATTTGCAATCAGAATGAAATCTGAAGTTTAAGTAGAGATGCATTTTAAGTTTTTATAGTTACTAGAAAGTTATTAAAGCACTAACAGTTTTTTAACATTTTCACAACATAGTAAAGCCATGAGGCAAAGACAGTGGTAGAAGCAGACCAGCTATGAAGATATGATAGTGTACTTAAATTAAGAAGCCTATTGTTCTTCAGTGGACCCTTACAGCGCTGTGGATCAAAGCATAGGATTAAAGCCTAAAGAGAACCTAGGCCAGGATGCAAAACTCATCTAAATAGAAATACAGCATTACTGAGTTTAAACACATTAAAATCTCTCAGATACATCACAGACTAGTGTAAAAAGCAAATACTTTTGCAGCAGATTAATAAAATCTGCCTGACAAACCATGCACAGATAATATTTCAATAACTGAGTGCCATGCAAAGAGTGCCCCATAACTAAATCACAAACCAGGATGGAACATATCACTCCTGCTGTGCCATCATAATCAGCTGGCTTCATTATTTATTTCCCCAGTTCCACAGTACTTGCATTCTGTCCCTTTCCTCCCCCAATCCATAGAACATCCATCACAGGATCAAAAGCTTTTATACAAGAGAGCATTTCCACCAACTGCTCTGTATAACAAGTTCAAAGTGTCATAACTGAAAGCTAGTAATCACAGTCATAGCACCTCAAGTCACAGTCTAATCATAAAATTTTTTAAAATAAATTGCTTAAAATCTATGATACTTTATATCTTCTGTTTACAAACAAGTATTCCAATGGCTCTGGGACACTAAGGTTTTCCTCAATTCAGGCTGTATTTCTTTCCATCCTGTAAAGATGGCTTATTTAAAGACTTACTGATTTAAAATATTTTCTCCTTTCCTCACCTCCTAATAATTAATATTCCTCCTCTTGTTTTCAAATTAAGCAGAAATCTGTCTACAGAATTAAAGTTCTAAGTGGCAGTCAGTACACTGACAGTGAACTGACCTTATAAGCACAAAAGACAGAAGAGATATCCCTTATAGTGTAGAAATCCAGGTCTAGGTCTTACTCTGTTATGTTTCAATGGCAGTGACAGCTACTGTTGAGAAACAAAGGAAGCTTTTTATAATCAGATGTAAGATTCCTTCAAATAAATTCTCTTGATGTTGTTTTAAAATTGCATTAAAAAAATCCAGAGCCCATTCTGTTGTTCAAGTTGGTGTAATGTACATCTGTCAAGCACATTCCTCTTCTAAGTTTAGACATACTAGGTATGTTCCTTTCTGATAAATTCTCTGTATCCATTCTGAAATGTGGATGGGTTTCAATACCTGTTTCCTATCTCTATTCATCAGCAGTACAAAAAGTCAGAGAGGAACCAGTATAAGAAATGTGAACTGAGACTGGGGAATACAAAAGTGTCAATAGCAGCAAGAGAAGTCAGTAGGATGCTACTGTAATTTGATCTACTTGCTTATGGTACAATTAAATGATAATGTTAAATGTTTTCTTTACACAGAATGTTATTTACACTCTCCTTATATTTTTTGTGTTTGAATCAAACCAATCTCCTTTGCACTATCCTCTTAAATAGACATATAGAGGCATATATAGAGGCATATATAGAGGCATATATAGAGGCATATATAGAGGCATATATAGAGGCATATATAGGCAAGAGTTAAAATCAGTTAGCATGGTTCACTAATTGCAAACAAGCCATGTTTGTTTCAGCACACATAGGCTTACTGGTGAGTTTCAATGGAATTTATATTTAATGTAAATGTCAAAGGTAGAAAACATTGTTCCCTAAGTGCAGCAACTCAAAAGACTATGGAAGTGCCATTCTGGAGACATTCCAAAAGATGAAGGCACTGTAGTAAGCTTCAGTCCTTAGTTCCTCTACAGATAGGACTCCCCTATATTTCCTCTCGTGCTTAAAAGCTTGGGAAAAAAAAAATCTGGATATTGATCAGTGTCTGAGATATCAAAGTCTTATGTAAACAGTGTAAATGAGCCTGATATGTATAGGGAAAAGAAACTGACAAGGCATTGCAGATTCAGTGCCAAACTACTAGAACAGCTGTTCACTAACACATTTTCTGCCAACTGAGTCTTTCAATCCCAAGTTTTATTACACATTTCTTATCATATTGCTTATGCACTTGGAGTAACCAGTTCTATGGAACAGAAGACTTAGCTTCTGAAAAAAAAAGATGGTGCAGTGGATTTCAGGCTGTAGTCCACTTCTCAAACCCCTTTCTTTATATAAAACATATATGATTTAGTGGGAACATTTAGGAGTACCACAGGTTTACTGATTATGTGCATAATGGCCTTCCTTATTCCTCACAAACAGATTCAAAAACATATCTTTTTTTTTTTCAATGGGACCTTATGTAGTATTTCCTTATAAGATCCTAGAAAAGAATCAGCATTGTGGCTTGAAGATCATCAAAAGTAACTGAAATGTTTTCCTTGACTTTGATCAGACATCCTCACAGTAAAACTTAACCCATGGGAAACTGCTCTGCACCAAGTCTCCAGCTAGAAATCCTGAAATTTAGCTATATCCATTCATCTTCTCTAAAAATATTGTTAGGATGAATAACTTAATGCAATGAGAAAGACATCACTGCTGCAAAAACATTTTCTGCAATGCTTGACCTAGCAACCTGCACTTTATTACCTAGAAAATTCTTTTCCATTTGGTATAAAAGTTCGTCCCTCTTGAAAATTAACTAACAAGAAGCCTTAATCTTCAGCTTTTAACACTGGTTGATATTTGGGGATTACAGGATTATTGGGGTTTCTTTGTTCTCAGGGCTTTTCTTTCTAAACTTAAAATCATGACTACTGGCATCTAACATTAGAATTTCTCTAGGCTGCAGAGTGGATAACTGCAACAATGTAAAACCCTTGCTATAATAAGGGGTTAACATGATTCAAAAAGGGACAACACATGGCAGTATCTCAAGAAAAGTGTTTGAATTACCCAAAACAAGTTACAGATCTTTAAAGCTGCCCTAAATTTAGAATGGAGAAAGCCCTGGCACATATTTAATTCAGCTGTCTTACATTAGACTCTCTCCTATAGTTTTTCTTCCATCTTGTGATGCAAAGTCTCAAACAAGAGAATATTGATTTAACATCCTGTAAATTCATTAATCTCTCCACTTAGTGATGTTCATTGTTATAACCTCTGACTATAAACAATGACTGATTGTAAATTTATGCTGCCTCTTAACTGAAAGCTGTGTACATCTAAACTGTGTATAACTGAAGCTATGTCACTATATAAACAAATCCAGATTTAACAAAACATATAAACACAAACCGCTATCATGGTATGTACCTTAAAACTATCATTTGAATGAACTTTGGCTGATACAGGAGTGCTTTGAAAAGTGATGCCTCAAACTGACAAAAAAAAAAAAAAGAAAAAAAAAAGAAAAAAAAAAAAAGAGAAGAAAAAGAGTACTTCAAAACTGACCTGTGTTGTACAGAATGAAATGGAGCAGAACAAAACATCCCAACCCATTCTTCCGTATGTACCTTCCCATGCAATACTTGCCTTTTAGGCAGTCACACTCAGCTTGCAATCAGCTGTAACTCTTGGATGTTTTTTGAGGATTTTCTATCCAGCCAGCTGTTCCCTTTCCTGCAGTTGTAGATCTGAATCTTCCATCATAAGTTAAACACTCACATTTCCCAGCAGAACGGTGTCCACTATCTCCTTTTTTCTAGTAGTTTCTTGATTTTATGAAACTTCCAATTTTAAGCCTACCTGTCTGTTCTGTCCTTGCTAGCTAGATTTCATCTGTAAACCTAACAAAATAAAGGTGTATTCAACCTGTGCTGCCCTTGATTCCTTGTCAGAATTGTTAGTGATCTGTTGCAAGGTTTGGCTGAAGGTCAAAACTTTCCTCCTAAGGTGCTGGTTCAGACTGCAGGGTTTGCTGCAGCCCATCTTGCTGATTCAGAAACCAAAACTGCCAAAATGTGGGGACATTCAGATCTGAGGTTCTTGCTTAGGCCCATCTTTATTTTTCACATAGTTGAAAACAGGTGGAGATTAATCTAAAAATTATGGAAAGGAGAGGTTTATGGCCTGGGTTGGGTTTTGGTTTTTGGTTTTGGTTGTTTTTTCTTTTCTTGATACATCAGGTAGTGAAGTTCTGGAATTTGCTGTTATGAGAAGTTGGAAGCAGAAAACTGTGAGGTTTAAAAATGGATCAGACAAATTAAAGAGGATCAGGGGGGAAAAAAAGGTAGGAGTAAAGGAGTACAAACTCTGCATGCCTAATTCAATGAATGCAGATGCTGCAAAAAGTGTGAAGGAAATGGACTGCAGCAGCAGACAGTCTTGTGTACTCTCCCCTAAATAGCATGTTCAATTGCAACTGCTGGAGACAGAAAACTAGATAGACAGTCTAGACAGATGGTTTGTTGGAGCCAATAGGACATTTCTTATATTTTAAGGGAAAGTGAATCAATTTCTCACTGATTCCGGTCCAAACCACAAAGTAAATGTGTTCTTGTCTTTTAGTCTCATGTTCAGACCATGTATGCTTAGTCATAACAAAAATATTTATATTTTTACACATCATTATTGCACCAGAAGACAGTCCAGCAGATAGGTTTGGAAGAATGTACACAGGAAACCCAATCTGTAAAATAGTCTTTATAATCTACAATGAAATGAATAAAGAGTGCTATTGCTATCATCATTCAAACCAGATTAAATCATTCCATCTTAGAAAAAACTTCATGTGTCTCCTTTTTGGATACATATGGTAAAGCAGCAGATTTTTAATTTTTTTAATTATTTTTTTTTTAAACCAAATGGTAAGACAAAGCAAAACAAAAAACCCATGTACCAATTTTCAGTCAGGAAGTTATCATTGGTAATAGTTTTAATTGCCACCATGCTTAACTTGGTTACTAAGAAGATTTTTGTTTTCTACTAAACAATTGCTTAATAAAAACCATAACATGTTCCCTTCAAAATTTGTATGTTTTGTGCAGAATCAAGAGTGTTATTGTTGCTATCAGGCCTGAAGATACATCCTGGGCACAAAACCAGAAGGATGAGGACCCACCACCTGTAAGAATTCAAAATTCAATAGCTAAAAAAACCAAAAAAGTGGGGGGGGGCAATGACCAACGACACAATGACAAAGAATTAAAGAACAAAAAGGTGCATTGATATGCAGATTGCCCCAGAGCCCACAAGCAATTCCTTCCCTCAGTGTCTAGCCAGGAAATTTCATTTTCCTAAGCACTCAACACAGGGTGACACAGATCCTAGTTCCTTGCGGTACAGTGAAAGCCATGCTAATTTCCCCCTTTATCATTAATGAATTTATGTAATAAGAGACATTCTTAGACCAGCTCTTGATTGTTTCTTCTTTTCAGCACAGCCTGTTAATCCTCCTTCTTTAGCCAGTCTCTTGACTTTCAACACTCCAGGCTAGACTAGGCAGCTGATACATGCAACATGGAACCAGATCATCACTCGGCAAAGCAGCCTTCAGTACAGCACAGCCTGTCCGTCGTCTTCCTGGTTGCTTATCTCTTTGTAACTTGAATTTAAGCAGCTACTACTGATCTAAAAAGCGGGTAGCATGCTGGGCCTAAGCTATTTTAAAAATTCCTATCCCATCACAAACCTACAGCTATACTCCACAGGGACACTTCAACTAATCTGTCCCAGCAAAAAACTCTTAAGTGCAAAGGCTAGAGCAACAGACCATTTTCAGTAGCAGGTTCCAACTGTGGAACTCAACCTAATCTTCTCTATTGATAATGAATATAAGCCTGAGTGTATTCAAAACTAAAAACAACCCCAGCTTCTTAGTAAGACTCCCTGTAGTGATGGCATCTTCCCAGGGTAGCCAGCTGATCCGGACAGAGAAGGAAGAGGTAGAGAAACAAGCATTTAAAATAAAAAATGCTAAAATTTGCAAACATTTTATATATTTAAAAAAAAAAAAAAGGTAGTTTCAAAATGTGGATTATTACATTAAAATAATTTTCAGATATGCACAGAAGTCACCTTTGCTTATCTTTTCTGCTTTTTAATTATGAGTGGTCAAAAAAACAGCTTTGTCATTAGCATTTGTTGGAGCCAAATTTTCTTTGTCCTCCCTAGTAACCCTAGCAGTTTAGTCCCCATATGACCACTCACATTTCTTTCACCTGAAAAGGACAGAGAAAGACCTGGTCATACTTCCATCTTACTTTTCTGGTCCCTCAAGATAGGACCGGTCAGGAGCAGCCCCTGTACTGCGGAAGGGCTGACTGATGAGGGAACACACTGGTGCTGGGTTCTGAGCTGCCCCAGCTGCAGAGGTACAAAGGAGGTCATACTGTTGGAGAGTCTGGTGAAGCTCACTGTGCTCAAACTATATGATGCTGCTGCTGCATGCTACAAAGACAGCCACAAGAGAGATGATGTTTTAAAACCATGATGTTTTATGCTTACGGGTGATTGCAGATAGACAGCTGCACATCACACGTTTTGCTCTTGCGTTACTCTTAGTAAGTCTCTAATCTCTTATAATGAAAATAGATGTTTACTGCAGGATCTCTGGAGTTCTAGTATTCTAGCTGGTAAAATTAAAATAGTCCAAAGGAATGTGTTTCCACACAGTTGTGACGTGAGCTTTACACTCACCTGATAGGGCAATGTTTCTAGCCCACAGTTTTGCACTGAAATCTTCAAAACATCCAGAGGGAATTAGGAACAATTATTAATTGTAGTAATATCCTTTTAAATTTTAATAGGCTTCTGAAATCACTTATAAAATCTGATTTTGTAAGTGAATTTTCGTTGTCTTGCTCTTCTCCAACTATGTCAATGGTCTATCAAAAAAAGATAAGACTATTTCACTGTCATTAAAAAATGACATTTTCTTCACTTCATCAGTTAACAGCGAAGCTGTTAATATTCGTCGGAGGTCTTCAAAAATCATTTGAGTTTTAAAACTACAGAGGGAAACTGTATTCCCTTTTTTCCAAACAGAACTGCAAAATCTAGACATTTCAGTACAGTAGCTTCAAAGTTTTTTCTGCTTATTTATTGTGTGACCTATTGTTTAGTTAAATAGTGTAACAGATGCCTTGTTAAATAAAAATGCTGAGTGCCAGTAGGAATATACCAACTTTTTGAGTTCAGTCTACTCTCAGTCAAGGTCAAAAAAAGCTGGGTCTAAACTCAGTGAGTTTTCAAAAGCTTACTGTAAATATATAATATCAAAGCTCATAATTAAGAAGGCTCATTTCATCAATCAGCTTCATGTTTGCACAGCAGTGGGAGTAATTATAACACTACTCATTCTTTCAGGTTGGCTTGAACACTTGACCCTTATAAGTAAACTCTTTTTTCTACCCCCTCCTAAGATGCAAAACCAAACCATTTGATTTTAACAAAACAGAGCTGTCTGTTTGACATTTCAAAGCACATTTAACTACTTCCTTTCTTTAAGAGAGATATTTTCTTAAAAATAGAAATTTATAGGCTACTTCTACTGATTTTTACCATGCAAGGATTAAAAAATTTTCTGCGTGACATTTTCTTCACTTCATCAGTTGAGCTGTATTTGTTCCAGCCGCCACAATACATGGAAATTAAAAATTTCATGCAAATGCCAGGGTGCCTCAAGCTCACTGTTGCTTTGATATTGTTCTTACATCATGCCAGCATTCACCAATTCACATGGGACCAAAGAATGTGAAATCCAAAAGGAGAATTACAATTGTTTTCAACAGCAGTCGTGTGGGCAGACATTCAGTCGAACTAACTGCACCCAAAAAGAGTAAAACAAACATAAGATGATCTTGTCTCCCTTTTGTCATCCCAGAATTACAGTTCTGTTCTAAAACAAAGTGTCTGGTTGTCCATTACAGTCAATTAATAGACCCCTTCTGAAGGGCAACTCATTCTCCATTTCTTTGGTACTTACTTTAGGATATCCACCCACATATGTTTTCACTCTGTTGGTAATAGTGAGAGACTACATGGTAACTTTGAGATCTCTAAAATTACAGAAGTCTCATGCTGAGAATCCACACTGGAAAATCTGTCCCTGGGGAGCCCCAGTGCAGTAACAGGGTGTCCAAGAAATGCAGGAGGAAAGGGGCCCAGGAATTAAAGCAAGGTAAGTAATTAAATCCATTAAATTAGTCTCCAACTTGTCAATTTGACTGTCAAAACAGAGCAAAGGTAATAGTGGCATACTTGATAAAATGAGTGTTTGCCGATTTTGTGCTTTTAATGTCTTACTCATTCTTTTCTGCTCTTTGTTGAACAAAAAATGAAAGGTACAATAGATCTCAATGTCGGGAAGATAAGCTTGTAGCTGCAAATCAAAGTTTTGCATTTTTTTAAACATTTGTAATACTTACAAACTGTACTTGTAGCAGCTATTTTTACTAAGTCTGAGAAGCTTAGAAACAAGTTCTGAGTACTCTCTTTTCATAATCAGTCACGATAGAGTCTGAGAATAAAGTATTACAGCAGTAGAAGAAAGATTTGCTTTTTAAAAAATATTCAGGAAACAGTTTAAAACAAATTTATCTGAACGAAAATTACATCAAGAGAGCAAAATTTCACTGAATGTCAAATATACTATATAGTGCATAGGCTTTTTCGATCTCCATCCTCTGTAATACATTGTGATGCCCTGAGTTGGTATAAAGAATTCAGAGCCAGTCTAACTGTATGCTTTCTTTTCTAGCCATACAATATTCACACTCTACTAGCAACCAGAATATGCTCAATAATAAGACATTAAAATTATTACTGCCTTTTTTCTGAATTTTGCATAGTTAGATCTCTTATAGTCAGGGACAGTATCCACAGAGGGATCCAAGTCATGCATAGAAAGGGAACAAATAGACTTTTGAGTATCTGCAGTAACCTTCTTTTTCTCAAAATTTCCCATTTTCTGATGTTACCTTACTTTAGTCTTTTTTACAGACTAGTATGCAGTCAAAGGCAACCTCTCAAAGAACAGAAAGAATGGAACAGAGACAGGATTTTTTTTCTTCGATCTGGTCATTGGGTAAGTGCAGTTTGTCCTTTGCTTCACAGCTGGGGGAGTTCCGTACAAGTGTCCATGAAGGAGAAGGCAGCATCAAGTCCTATAGCTACTGAGTTTAGAGCCAACCAGATTGGTTTTGGTGGTGGTTGGGTTATTTTTCCCCTCCAAAGACTATACATCAAAAGGTTCTAATTTTACACCCTTACTCCCCCAAAACCCAGATGCTGCCGCTAACCCTTCACCCCTCGGCTCTTCTGCAGCCATTCCTGTAAACTCTGAAAACTAAAAAACAATTTGGCTATTTCTAGTTAAAGAACCTCTCTTATAAAAGACTACATTGTGAGACCAAATTGCTAACAATGTTGGTGATGTGATTAATGCATTATACGTAGGTCCAGCTGACTCTCCCATGGCTCCTTTAGTGTTTCAGAAGCAACCAGTCAAAATATTCTGGTTAGCAAAACAAATAGATACTGCTCAATAAATAAAGGTTACTGTTTTATCAAGGAAGAAGAAACCATATTTATAGGTTCATGGTTTTTTTGTCACAAGAGCATGTCATTTTTCTTTCCTTTTTCTTGCACCACAACTACAAACCTTTACAACATGTATTACTGATAGTCATAACTTCATTAGGATTTTCATCTAATGTGGTAAACTGCCTTACTGTATGGCAATAAATAAATAAATAAATACCTTATTTAGGTATGTTGTGATTTGGGAGAAATTTCTATATACCTACTGTTTTATAGAGGACATTAATTCCTGGAATTGATTAAGACATAACATACACAAAACATATCCTAAGCCTGCCCAGGTAACAAAGTTGGCAAAAGTGTTTTAGAAGTCTGATTTTATTGTAGGTAAAAATACATTTAACAAAACCTTATAGAAAACCTCTTAGATAATATCATGGATGAACAACACAGCTAATATCAAGTGTTGAAAATCTAACAAAATTTTTTCCTATTTCAGACAAGATTTAGAATACTGTTCTGCCCCCAACAAAAAGGAGAAAAGGGAAAAAAAGCATCTCAGAGAAAAACCAAACAAACCAAAACCAACCAACCAGCCAACTAGGAGTTGTGAAGCCTTAGTTTCCTCCCTGAAACTACCACAGGACTGCTTGAGGAGGTGAGAAACAGGAAGCATTCTACCCACAATTATAAAGTCTTCTAAGTTGGAAATATAGATACTTGAGACAAAGTGTATTCGTATATGTCTGTCTCATAGCATAGTTCTGATCATCACTGATTCTGGTCCAGTTGTATATGACTGAATATATACCCAGATAAGCTTTTTGAAAACTACTGTGGAATGGTGTTTTCAATAAGAGTCTCAGAACTTCACAAACTAGTGGGGAAGCACACAGAATTTCGTTTCTCACATACAGCTATAGTAGTTTCTTACACTGCATGTATTATGGAATGTTTTTTTCAGCAAACCAGATACAAAAAACTCCCTACAAGTTGACCCCTGCCTTCTGTTGGAACCAAATTTATAGTTATGATTTAAACAGTGCTGTTTTTCCTTTGTATATCTCACAAGCATGAAATAAATGGAAAGAAGACATCTGTGTTCCAGGTATTCTTTCATGTATAGCTAAATATCAGTTATTTTATTGATAAAGTAGCCTGATTTTCAGAAGTATCAGATTGTACAAAAGCTACTAAGTTTAGTTTCTTTGAATGCAACACTTGTTTTCTCCAGCATTTGAGACTCAGCCTAGAAAATTCTGGCCAATACCACTATACACATTCTCATTGCAAACAGTAAATGTCTACCTGCAGATGAGGAGATTTTATACTTGAACAATCTAACTTTCTTGTGCAATAAATGCAAACTGGTCAACTGAATTAATAGTAGAGTAGAAAGACATCACCAACTGAGATACAACTTCCACATGAGAGTTCTATTCTTTGGAGGCCCTGTATTTTTAATCTCTGTTTAGAGCATTGATGGTGTCTTACAACATAATGAACAGGTAAGTCATTACAGTGGAATTATTTCTCCTGAATTTAGCTGGTCTGCCACAAAATAAATTTCACAGCTGTGGTGGTAGTATTTTTTTTTTTTAATGATACCATATATGTAGCCTTCATCTTTACATATTTAAGTAAAAAGTAGAACATAACCTTCTTTTTTTGCATTAACTACAGAGGCTTATGCTTGATTTTTATTAAAACAAGAGAGTTGTTATTTACCTTTTTTGCCATCTGAGGTAGTAATCCTAGGAAGTTGGAGACTATACATTATGACATTCATTATGTATTCTTACTTCAAAGAAGAAAAAAATTGCATGAAGTAACATATCCTATTAATCACAGAGATTTGAATCCATCCAATCTTTCTCTATAATTTTGACTGGAAATCTATTATAATGTCAAATCCTATTAGTGAAGCCTTAACTACTCAATATACGCAACACAAATTCTTGCATGAGAATTGATTTAACAGAGCCATAAGACAATAAAAGGGCAGCAGAACCTGTGACCTCTGCTCTCCAATTCAGTAACATGAAGAAAAAGCGAATTCACTGGGAGCTGTCAACTCTGAAACATCTCAGTTCAACATGATTTCACCAAAAATCAAATGGAAAAGGCTAATCGTGTTTTCTAGACACTTAATTTTCCCAGGCAGATTTACCCCCTGGTTTGTCCAAATGTGTCTTAAACAGAATGTCTTATTCTGAAGTGTCTTTTTTTTTTTCTTCTAGTACAACATGCACAATAGCTCTGAATACATCAGTGTCACAGTTATTGTTTCCGAAGATTAGGCAGAAGGCCACAAGACATTCCGTGAAAAGTAGAAGGCATGTCACTAATACCCTTACAGCACACTTATACTTTATGAAAATATTTACTTATACTTGTATATAGGAAATTTTCAGCTTGTTATCTTCCCGTACTTGTAATCATCCTGTACTGGTAGAAAGAAACAAACCTTTATTAGATCTGCTGGGATCTATAAGATCGTTTTCCTTTTGCTTAAATAAAAGACTGACAAGTGTGTAGTTTAACTAATATCTGGTGCTTTGTACATTAAAGACATCCTGCTGTTCAGTCATATGCATGCTACCAGAATAGTTAAAATAAAATTAACAAAACATGTAGCCAAATGTTAAGTTGGGCTACCTACAGAAAAAAATGTAGCCATAAAGATTCTACAAATATGGGATTAATAAGGTATTTTCCCCTTTTGGCATCTGATATTTAACTCTGAAAGCACTGTTTTGTTCTTCTTTAAAGATTTGCTTTATCCATTTCCATGATTTTTCCCATTTCCCTTCTGCAACATTTTATTTTCAATTCAAAGACCAAAGTGTTAAAATAAAATAAGAATCTATGTTGTACTTAATTAGCAGAGAAGTTTACCAAGTTTTTAATCTATGAATTTGACTCAAGTCACAGTGTTATAAAAAGTTCTACTTTGGACACACTTTAGAACCTTGTGTTCATTATTTGCTTAGGGAAAACAAACAAACAAATGAGAAAAACAAACATGAAACTTGGTATTCCAATGCTAGTGAAATCCAAAGTTTACTAAAAATCAATAACAAAATTTTTCACTCTCTGTAGTGAGAAAGTTTCAGCCCTAGTGTTTTGCATTTTAGGCAGAACAGTGCATGATGAAGAAATCTATAGATACTTTGTTTTACAAATGCCTCGATCTTGGCAAAATTGATAGCAACATAGCTCCAGCATTTTGTGTTGCAAACCCAATCTTTAATTCTCCATTAAGTTCAGTCGTGTATTGAAAGCAAGGGGAAGTGGTCCTTTTCAACTGGGCATACTCAGTAACGTATCTTTCTGTTTCTTCATTCCATAGGAATGAAAATGTAATTTAAGGACAAGATGAGGCTTACAGTGAGTTGATTCTGTCATTACAAAAATACTTGCTTTTCCATTTAAAAATTAGTACTTATTTTGAATAGAAGAAAGCAAGCCCAGAATCTAAGCAGGTAATACTGTTTTAACAAACAGAAATACTCCTTTTTCAACTGTGGTAGCTTACAGGTGTGCATATTCAGAAATAAAGGACAAGGCTTAACTGAGGTTTTAGGTTTTATCTTGCAACACTAAAGATGAATAGTAGTAACAAATACTATATAATAGGGAAAATTGGCTATAAACCCAGACTTTTTCTCTCCAGATACCAAACATTTAATAGGCTAAGATTTTATTTTTTTCTCCCCTGTTAAAATAAATGTAATAATTCTTATTTGAGCCCAATACAATTACAAATTTGTAAAGTTGATTTAGCAGGGTTTTTAAAGCCATAAGAGTTCATCTGAAGCAGGGAGTTCATACCAGCCTCTGTAAAAGCTCAAACAATACAGCTAGAGATGACTACCAGGAAACCTACAGCAAGCCACTACAGAGCATGAACCAAAAAACAAACCCACATATCACCAGTTTCTTTTCTGTGGTATCACATATAATGTCATCTTTATCTGAAACGTCAGTTCTTGTGTAATTGAGTTTAATCTTTCAGGCTCATGCAAAAACACAACACATTTCTATCAGTTGGTAAGTTCTGTTACACAACAAAGCATGTAATAAGTACAGACTGGGAAAGATGAGAGACTATTATTTTAAGAGGTAACAGACAGCGTACCACCTTAGTCTGCAAATTTAAGGCCCAAAAGTTTGTAAGATTGTACATTTAGTTGTAAGACTGCATATTAAGCCATTTTAGTACTGCGACCAGAGAGAGAAAAACTGTGAAGTGTGTAATTTAGCATTGCCAAGAAAACGTAATCCTATCTGAGAACTTTTTTGTGTTGATTCTGAAACTGAGTTCTCTAGAAATAATTTGGATTTGGGACAAAATCTTTCTGGCCATGAAAACAGGGAAAATGCAAGGAAGAAACAAAAAACCCGAAAGTATTAGGCAGAATAAAGTAAAAGAACTAATAAACTAGTAAAAAATAAATGTTATATAATCAACTATTTCATCTTGCTCTTTGCCACAGTATTTTAACATCACTTACTAAGAAATGAGAACTAAGCAAGCAAGAGAGGAGTGGAGAACAACAGTAATTAACTCAGACAACATGTATCAAATTAGATGACATGCAACAGACACTACTGGAATTTTCTTTTCATTTTCTTTTTTTAAAAAAATGAATATGAAATACACTGTTGTGCAAACTGGGTAACTATGAAAACTACCTAAAATGTCAATGAAGGAAAACATTAAGAACCTTGAAGAACCCAAGCACATATTTTTAAAAGATGCAAAAGCGTGTTTGATGCAACATATTAGTAATTTAAAAAGTTGCTGATCAAATCACTATATAATTGCCTTCATAGATAATATAGCCTGAATAGGTTAGGTAATAAACACTTAAGTATTCTTGTTTTGTTCATACCGCTAAACAGTCACTGACTACCATCCCAACCTAACATCCAGAATACACAACAACCTGCATCACTCACAAAGAGAGACTTTCTTTTGCAAGAATAACCTGTTTGAACCAGAAGTGATTGAGAAGTAATAAACACCAAACCCATATAACCTTTTCCAGACAGCTTTATCCTCAAAGTACTGTTTCTTTTTCAGAGGTAAGACATTTATTTCCACAGGTAAATTCTGACATGATGTACAAAATTATTTCCTACTTTCTGTTTTCCTATTAGGTTCCCTCAAGTATTTCAGAAATAGATGCATCTTGTATGTTGAGTGAAAATACTGGGGAGAATGTGTCTAGTCTGCTATCATGACCCTGACAGTGATCAACAGCAGGTGCCTGAGGAAGATGAAGACAAGCACAAGCCCATAGCCATATTTCCCCAGAATATTTTGTAGACCTCAGCAAGATGCAGCTCAAAAACTTCTTGAGCAGAAGCATTATCTTTTTTAATATAACAGTTCTTTAAATTATTTTTCTTTCCAGGAATTTGAACTGTCACCCTATGAGATCATGTAAATGCTCACTATCCGTAACACCATGTGGCAGCTTAGTAATATGTTGTGTGAAGAACCATCTTCCTTGGTTTGCTCTGGATATCACTGGTTTTATTTTATGCTTTTCATTTTTATGATGGGACTGAAATAAATCCCCATCCACATTCTCCTCTATACTTTTGATTTTGTAAACCTCCTTTTGTATACCCTTTACTTTTCTTTATTTCCACCACACACACCCCCAAGGGTTCCTAGCTAGTATGCTTCTTTTTATGCAGAAGACTGTCTTATACATTTGGTTATCTTTGCCACCCTCCTCTAACCCCATTTTTATCTGCAACTGAAATGAAGAAAAAAGGATTACATACAGGTTTTGTGTGTTTATTGTGGGTTTAAGTCATCTTAGCAGGTTTTTTAATTCGATTCCTAATAATTCATAACATTGATTTCTTTCTTCATTACTAATCATTAAGTCAAGGAATATTCCTTATATGGTTACAAAATTTTCTCCCAAAATCTAAATAAACAAAACAAAATCATAAACAAACCAAAATTCTTTCATATTGCATACAGCTTTTTATGCTAAGCCTATGGCTCAATGTAAATTACAGATGCTATACTTGATTTTAGAATTTAAAAGTAAAGATTCAGTGGTGTTTTAAGAAAAGTGCCCTCACTAAGAGGTAATTTTAGTGTTTTCAGGATAGCATTCTAATCCTGCAAAGACTCATTCTCCTCAAGTCCTATCTAACTCTTACAGACCATCCAGAAACTTGTTATGAACACAAGCTTCTTAAGTAATAAAGACACACTAATATTTGAGGCCTCCACTCTGGATAAGAAAAGACTCAAAACTGCACTGAAACACCTGAAGGGGCTATCAGTACCATTTCTGCTAGAATATGATTTGATGCTATTTTTCCTGTTATCCCACTGAACTGAAACCATTTTGCTGTGTAATGGACAATATTATTATATTAAATGCAAATTTTATATTATTTATATATAAATGTACAGTATTATATTAAACCCCTGTAAGAAACAATGCAAGAAAAATACACTTGCAGCAGCAAATTCACCTTCTGTAAGGGCTGAAGGTGATGTACTTACTAGTCAGCCTATCAGAGGCAGTTTTTCCTGATGACCAACTGACAGTGACATCTGTCACAGTCATTTAACAGACGATCATTTCTGGAAAATTACATTCATGTACATGCAAGATAAAATATTCCGTTGGGTTTGTGGTTAACATGTCGTTTGCTGCTGCTGCCAGCTCTCAAAAGATTTATGGTTTTCAGTTTACGTTCTGTATTATACCATAAAATCTTAACTGACCAAGTAACATGCAGTCTTGTTGCACGCCTAATGTTGCCTTTACTTTAGGCATTTGGCTTCAGAAAGTTTAAAACAAATGAAAAACCAATGGAAGTTAAGAAATGAGAACGCTTAATCTAGCAGAAATGTAAAACAAGCAACAAACTAAAGCAAGTATGAATGAAAATAGATCATCTACTTGTAATTGGTGAGCGTGACACCCACTGAAACAAATCATCACTACAAGTCTTCTAGTTAAATTTATATACTCTTTTTGAGGACAGTTCTAGGTTACAAATCTCAAGATAACATATTCTTGCATACCGTGTTATGCTGGTCTGATCAGATTTAAATCTGGGAAACTACAACTTTATTTTTATTCCTTCCCCCCTCTCACTCCTAGTAAAGCTTACTAGAAAAACAGAGTATTTACTCAACAGTACTATTTGCCTTTTTCTTTTTTCTTCTTAATCAGATGACCTTGCTTTCACAGCTGACAAAGTACAAAATGTGTAGCAAGGATCTGAAAGGCATATTTCCTCTTTCTGAAGGTACAGTTATGAACATGCAAAATTTACTAGTACTTTGTGGCATCAAAATACTCAACAAGAGAGGCTATAAAACAGAAAATATTTGTTACTGTTTAAGCCCACACCACTCAAACTTGTAAGTAATATGGATTTAGGAATTTCAGTATACATTTAATTGCGTTAATCTTAAAAATTCTGTGCATTTCAGATAACAGCTCTATCTATTAACTACTAAGCTGCCAGTTGCAACTTCCTGTGCTTGCCACTTTTCTGCTTCTTTTTCAGCTGCCCAGCACGGAATATTTAATGGACACACAGTTTAAATGACATAAATGGGCCCATATGCACTGATGAACTAGTAAGTTAATTTGTTCAAGTGAGTAGTAAACAACAAACAGGTGATAAGCCTCATTTCTGCAACTCTACTTCTTGGTTATTATTTGAAGTACCTCTGAGCCCTACCTAACAAGAGGAGTTCTGAAGTAAAACTGTGAACTTTCTAGAAGCGGAATATAATAAAAAACAACAGCCAGAAGCTTGTACTGCCTTTTTGGAATCCTAAAATTCACCTTTACAATCCTCTTTCTGCAAATGCAGAAAAAAACACCCAAATATTAATGTTTCTTCTAGCTGAACATCTCATGGTATTTTCCAGATTCTAAAGGGAAAAAATGTGTGAAGTGAAAGACTCCATTGTACTGAGAAGAGTGATAATTTGTCATTTGAATGAAGACAGGATAGAAAAGCTAAAAGAATCCACACTGTCAGTGCAAGAAGTGCTAAATGAAATACAAGTAAGAGCATAATGAGGAAAAATACAATTGATGAAGCACAGACTCCTCACCTCCTCTGGTTTTTCTGTTTTCTAATTCTAAGAGTCTCTGGGATAACAGAGAGAGAACTAAAAATGGGAAAAAACATTTTCAAATCAGTATCATGAGACGATTTATTATATATAAATCATTAGTAATTATTTTAAAAAGTGATGGTAATATCATTAAGGAGCAGGCAGTTAGCAAAAGAAAGAGTTAGCTCATAGTTAATCAAGTTCAGTGTACTGGAAGCCTCTAAAAGAAAAAGATGTTGTAGGGGTCTGCTGCACACAGTCTAACCTGAAGATTAGAATGATTTATTACTTAAGCATCTATGATATATAGGGTAAGGGAAGTATCAGGACATTCAATTTAGGTTATATACGATAAAAACCTGTATGGTAAATCATTAGGATTTCTACAAACCCTAGATAATTTTCAAATACAAACAGAATCAGGTCCAACATACAATCTTTTCAGGAGGCTGCAGATTAAACATTGAGTCAGAAACTGGTTACCTAGGGACCTGCAAATATGGCCTGTTTATATTATGGATGAACAGAGGACATTTCCAAGCAACACCCACTCACTCATTCTCATATATCACATACGCAGTACATCAAAAGGACCAACTGTTCAGCGATCTTGGTATAATGAGCCAAAGTTAGTGGTAGGCTAGTAGTATTGTTCCCAAGAGACACAAGTGTTTATTTACTATGTGGGCCTGCGAACTCGGGTCATATTCCTAGTCTTAAAATGACAAATAGCATTACAACTATGGGTATCTTTCAAAGTGAAAAGCAGCCCACATGGTCAACAGACTACTTGACTTTCTTTAAAACTAAATGGTAATTTAAAGTCATCACTGACCTGTAAGTCCCCATCCCTTCAAGGAAAATTAATAGTGGGATCTAATCTATGAAGGACTAAGAGCTATGTATAAAAGAGATAAAACATTGTCCGCTATAGCAATTAAAGTTAGGCTGTGACAATCAGTAAATGCAGGCATGCCATGTCTGCCTCAGAATTACAATTAACTGGGTTATCTTAAGTAACCTACTTTTCATCTTACATTTTCCGTGTAAGAGTACACTAATATCTACAGCTAAAGTGTGCCATGCTATGCAAAGAAGATGTAGTTAGAAAAGCACATTATGTTCCAGTTTACAGTGGCTTTCTGTATCAACAACAACTTACGGATATCACTAAAACAAAAAAGTAAAATAAATAATTTACAAACTCTTATACAGAAATGTATCCTAGTTTTTCCTTCTA
The DNA here is from genome assembly GCA_026283785.1 of Coracopsis vasa. NCBI lineage: Eukaryota > Metazoa > Chordata > Aves > Psittaciformes > Psittacidae > Coracopsis > Coracopsis vasa. Next base: position 42,197 of record JANHGB010023727.1, read on the forward strand.
TCTAGATTTCTCAGTTGTCATACTACCTTTAGCCTTTAGTTAGCATATAACAAAAGCTTAAATGGGACAAAGACCTTTTAAAACACCATAAAAACATGCATTCAACACCACTGTTCGGAACTGTTGTTTAACCACATCAAAACCAAGAAGAGATATTTAGCTTAATGAAGTTAATGAAAATATTTTTCTGAAGTTTACCTGAGGTACCTGGAGCAAAAGTAGGAACTGGGTTTGTTTAGTCTCGATAAGGGAAGGCTCAGGGGGTGGGGTGGGGGTGGGGGTGCACGATGAACGACACACCTTAT
>JANHGB010023727.1:42601-57129 GCA_026283785.1 Coracopsis vasa
TGAGGCACTGGAATGGGTTGCCCAGGGAAGTTGTGAATGCTCCATCCCTGGTGGTGTTCAAGGCCAGGTTGGACAGATCCTTGGGCGACATGGTTTAGTGTGAGGTGTCCCTGCCTGTGGCAGGGGAGTTGGAACTAGATGATCTTAAGGTCCTTTCCAACCCTAACTATTCTATGATTCTGTGAATAAACACTTATAATAACATTGCTTGAATCATTGTTTTATGCCCTTAAGTATGCGAACTACTCAATATATTCCATCCATTTTCAGGCAGATTACATTACATAACATTAACAGGCATAGCCAGTTAATCCTCTTAATTGCTCTCAGTCAATAAAGCAAACCAGATCTCTTTGCAAAATGATTCAAAACCTCATTCAAGGTCTTCAATGCAGGTAGCTATCCAGCATTTCTCTAACTGTGAGGTAACAAGGTCAGTAACCTGAGATGATTAAGCTGACTTCCTTCCTGTGTCAGGATGACAGGTTGGAGCTACTTTCCAAACATGAGCACAGTCAATCACCAGCCCCATAAATATATTAGTAACATGTAATATTTTAACTTATTACAAATGCGAAATCTTTTGAGATGAAAATACTTGATATAATGTATCAAAATACATAAATTACATATTTATATATGATGTTTATAGTTTATGATTCTAATTTATGCAATAAAATCATATATAATTAAATAAAATAAAAACAAATGTTACCAAGAAAGAGACATGCTTTATATAAAAATACATAAAAATATATAATCAAATTATAAGTTAAAACTATTTCAAGGATTGGTTTGTTTATGAATATGGGTTTGACCCTTTAACAATCAATTTTAAGTTTAGAAAACAGTAAAGGAAGAGAATCAAACTGGAGTGGAGGGGGTAGTTAATAAAGTACACTTTTCAGATTCAGTAAGAGTATGAAAGGGTCCAAGGAACTTCAGAAGACCCTACTAAGGCAAAGAGGCAATACATTGCAACAGGAGGAACTTCAGAGATACTTATTTTACATTCTTCAAAGAGTTTTATTAAATAATTGCATACTTTAGATTTCATTGAATGATTCGAGCATTACAGGTGGCAGCTCAATTCACATTTAGTATATAATATTCATCGTATACACTCCATAATGGAGGATAGAGAGGGACAAGATCTAAACACAGAATACAATATATGTACTAAGCAATGACAAAAGCAGGTTGATAAAAGTCAGCACACCATTTAGAAAAGAGCTGTTATTAAAATTGTTATGACTACAAACCTTTGTCTTGTAAGTTTTCATTGAAGAAAAATATATTAGAATTCAGAAAATGTCTCTTCCTCCTCTCTGCACCACACAGATTCTTCCAGTAGGAAACAGTAAAGGGAAAATACCATCGGTTCTTTAATCCAAATTTTCCTAGATGATAATTATGATAGAAGCTGTTGCAAAATTTATAGTGATTTCATATTTGTTTGCAGACTACCAACATTCTATCATTACTTAAAAGCGCTAGTTAGGCCATTTAATCAGCTCAAACTCTTTGCTGCACTTAACAAACGTTAGTGAAGTGAAAAACAGTCGTTTGGCCAAAACACCAGATCCTGCCATAAAATAATCAATCCTCAGTGATACTGTGTTTTACCTTATCTCCAGATCAGCCTTAAAGTGCAACAGAATCATAGACTTAAGAATATATAGGCACAGCCTCGTATATTCTTGTAACCTAGAGGAATGAAAATGCACCAAATGGCCTGCCCAAGCAAAGAGCTTTATTTTTTATTATAATAATAATCCATTGCAGTAATAATTAAAGATTATTTTCTCATTACTACCTACACAATTTAAGCAAATCAGCCAGCATAAGAAACATTTATTGTACCATGAAAATAGAAAGGGCAAAAATATGTTTCTACACATAACCTAAACTGCATTGCCCAATCTTTCCAGGCTTCACTTACCAATCACACAATACACTCTTGTGTGTTTGGAGTTGCATTTCATTGACATTGAAGGGCAGGTGTCAATTTAAGCAAAAGTTTGTAAAATTCAGTTGTATATTCCACAAACTCCTCTCTTTCAAGGCAAAATTACTTTTATCTTTATATATTTTAAAACAAATGCAGAGTAGCTGGAAGAAAAGGTGACTTGCAAAATCGAAAGAAAAGGAAATTTCAAACAGCTAGTGAGGCATTAGGCTATGACTAAAAATGCATCAACCAACTCAATAATACTCATAAAGCTTGGTTAATGGAAAAAATCTAACTACTTGCTGAAAACATATTTCTTAATATTCTAAGTAAGTTAATTAGTTTTCTTTATGCATTGGTCTGTGGACTGACAGAGAGCAAGATACAGTTACCAGGCAGTTTGAAGTCTTTGTGATCTGAAAACACATTGTTCGTCATGGGGTTCAGCCTAAGTACTGAGTTACCCTTTTCACAGGAAGTTTTGTTACTAGACTGAGCTCTGTTACTGTGAGGTACCAACAAATTACTAAGTCTTTCAAATACTAGTCATCCCTGTAAGCTAACAGAAGGTATTTTATGCCTGGCTATAAATTCTAGTCCACGTGTTAGCACTACTCAACATTTATGTATGTAGGAAGACTTACTAAGTCCCTAAAGGTAATCAGTCAGTTTTGCCCATCAGAAACTTAATTCATGAAAAGGTCAGGTTTTGGTTTGATTGTATACAATGAAGGAAGCCCATTCCATAAATCCATTCAATAACTTCTTCAAAAACATGAAATAAAAACAACTCCATAATCTTACCAGGAATAATATTGCTGAAATACCAGCCACCTACAGAATATAAAATGGAGTCGAAGAGCATCATGCAGCACAGCCATCCAAAGGTCATGTATCCTCCTTGTGCCACTGCCTGGTGCATATTATTCCACTGAATTCCTGGTAGTAAGAGTAATAATAATAATAATGATTTTTTAAAGGTCAAAGCTAAATCAGTAGAGCATTAAAGATCACAAACACACCAACATCACACATTTCTGGGTATTTAAACACTGACACAAAAAAAGACCATAGTTAATCACAGCAATCCTAACGAATAGAAAAGAATTGCTATGCCTTTTCAAGCTGCTGTTTAGAACAGCAGGTGACATGGCTGCTGGGAAAATACAGAGAAGTTGTTGTAGAAAGAGCTGTTTATGAAGTTTTAGCTGGCCCTTAATTTGACAAAATTAAAAAACAACTGATAAAATGGAGCACTGACCTCTTCAATGAATCAGGCTTTACGCCATTGTGCTGATATTATCAAGAAATGGGTTATACAAAGATTAAAGTAATTTCTACAGTGCTAAATCTGAAAATGTAAATCTGAATTCTAACTAAGAAGGAAGAATTTGTGTGCATTGACTGTATTCAGAGGTAAACTGAAACAAACTCCCTGAGAAATTGCGTCATAAAATTATTACATTGTGGAAGACACGAAAGGAAAAAAGGAGGTGCAAAACACTAGTGCTACAGAAAGCTACCATATTACCAAATGGAAAAGTAACCAAATTGCAAACAACCAGAACAAAACAAAGCATATTTTGGTCTTTCTCCAATAAAGATGACCAATTTTGATGAAGAGTCTGGTGGGAAATTTAAGTAATATTTTCTGCAACTGTCTCTGCCACTCTTAACTCTTGTATCGTTATGATACCTTTTCAATGCCTAATGGTTTGGAGCATCCACTCTCTCAGTATTGATCTTCTCAGTGTAGTAAAAAAAGGATTGCATCTCTTTATATATTTAGATGTATAAATGACACCCTTTGTACATATTTATCAAGGGCCCAGATATTCACTTGTTACTTTTCTAAAAGCAGCTACAACAGGGACAGCTCTTAGCTTGGAGTTAGTAGTGATCACCATGTTAAACCATTTAAAAAATCAGCATGTTAAACATGATCAGTAGTGATCAACATGTTAAAACATTTAACCTGTTAGAACATTTAGCCAGTTTCCAAACATTTTTCTCTTCCTGACGTTTAAACATAATAGGGTGCTCTCATGCATTTCTGCACCTGCACAGTAGCTCAGCTGGGATTTTTCCACTGCACCCAAGCTTGCAGAAATCCCGGGTCCCAGAGACCAAGGATGATGTATCTTTGGCGAGAGAGGATCAGATTAGGGAATACTTAGGCAAACTGCGCATACATAAGACTCTGAACCCTGATGGGATGTACCCAAAAGCACTAAGGGACTTGGCAGATGTCACTGCAAGGCCACTCTGAATCTTTGATTGATCATGGCAACTGGGAGACGTGCCTGAAGACCAAAAGAAACAAATATCACTTGAAGAACTAGGGAACTACAGGCCAGCCAGCCTCATCCCAATCTTTGGGAAGGTGATGGAGCAACTAACCCTGGAAACAATTTCCGGGCACATGAAGGACAAGAATATCATCAGGAATAGTCAGCACAGCTTCACAGAGAGGAAGTCATGTTTGACCAACTTCATTAAACTTCTATGATGAAAGGGCTGGCCTGTTAGATGAGGGGAGACTACTGAGTCTTGTCTGCCTAGAACTTTTCTTCTAACCAGAGAGCTTACCTGTTTCTTGGCCCTCAAAGAATGTAATGAAAAATACTCCGTGCCCAAAGGCTGTTGTAGAAAGAAGACACTACAACAACAGAGAAAGTGGATGCAAACATCAAATAAAACACATCATTAACAAGCTCCATGAAATAAAGTATCTTGTGACACTAAAAGCAAGCACAAAATATATAGAGGTTTCTTCCACGGGAGCTAATGGTCATGGTTTTCTTTTATATTTTAGCAATACTCCCCCACATACTGCAGTAGTATTTGCTCAATTTTAAAGAGCTTCATCACCTAGCTATTAAAATTGGAAAGCATTGTTTAACTCTATAGCAGATTGTAGATCATCATAAATCTACCACATACTAAAAGCATATAATGTCTAACACTGTAAAAGCATGCAGTGTAATGTACTTTCTGTGAAAACAGCAGTCATCCTACTCATTCTTGTAAGACCAGAACTCGAAAAGAGACAGAGGCGGAAAGAACGCATGCACTGAGTGCTATATGCTGAGACAGCCATTTGTGCAAGAGAGTAACATTTGACTTCCAAAAATGCAACATAGTCATGCTGTATTGCAAAAGTACATATGGAAAATGAGCAAGTTAGTGATGTAATACAACAAGGAAGTCCAACTGATAGTCAGTGGAAAAACACTGGTAAGCTCATGAAGGCTGATGGGGAGATCCAAAACATTACTAAAATTGATAAGCATAACTCAGTGATAAAATTCTGCAGTCTGAAAGTGATCTGAAATCATTCATTTTATCTCCTATTTTAATTAATGAAATTAAGTAAGGTTTCTGACAAAAAAAGTAATACATCCTGCCAGCTCTCTGAAGAAAGAAGTGTGACATAGGCTGCTGCTAAAAAAAAAAATTAATTCAAAATCATTAATGGCATGGATTACATTTTTGTACAGAAAAGTTTATGTTAATTCCCATCAACTGAGTCCCTGTGTCTTAGGTTCCTAAGATTTCAGCACCTCACTTGGTGGCATGTCCCACCTCGAAAATTATTGCCCTTTTCACATGCTGCTGCTTCTGATTTTCAGTAAATGCAGGATATCTGAAGAGTTATTTTGAAATAACTGATTTTGAAGAGTGCAAGGTTTCTGATGTATACTTTTCCCTCTCTGTGGCCCAAAGGAGCAGAAAAAAAAGCAACAACAACAACAAAAAATTCCACCCTGCCTATTTATTCTCAAAATCTACAGTTTTATGCAAAGAATCAAGATATTTTATTTAACCTACTGACAATGAAAAAGTGTCCCTTTTTTAATAGCATATGACTTAATTCCATCAGCTTAATTTGGCAATTGAGTTATTCTGAAAGAGTGAAGCCATAATGTGTGAAATATGGTTTTCATTGTAGGATGGTGATATTTGCTACCCTAGTTGTAGATATAGTATGTTAAGATAGCACAAAGACATTAAACAGCCTATGGCATTCATTAAACAGGAAATGGGATGGAAGAACCAATGCCAAAGAAACATATACCGCAGACTGTATAGCTAGATAAGCACTCGACAGATTTCTGATCTAATTCCCAGTTGTACTCAACAGAGAATCAATTACTACTTTTCCTCCAAACAAACAATGACTTTCAGGAGAGGCATATCATCAGGTGTGCTTGAAGGTACATTACCATTACAAACATTTTTAAACCAAAACATAAAGAGAACTCATGAGCATAAGAAATGCATCTTCCTCGGGGTTGGGTTTTTTTTCAGTTTTACAAAATTTCCCTAAAAATTTATATTTTATTCCTTTCTACATTCGAAACATTTTCTCCACAGGATATCTATTCATGTGACTTGTTCCCAGTGAAACAAAAGCAAATATAAACCTGGGAAAAATAAGTAAATCATAATCCACAGTTTCAAAACCATGGAAATCTACAGGATGTTTGGAGAAGAAAAATTTGAAAAAGAAAAGAAATATTTACCATTATAATCTGGCTGGTGAAACTCAGCTGGTTCTGCAAGACGAATAAAACTATGCAGGGTAAAAAACTGATCATATACACAAGGCAGGCGCACAGAGCTGCTGTATCGGCACTGCTGAAAAATACTCCCCAAAAATAGCTTAACATAATAACTGTAACTCCAAAGTCCAGTAGAAAAAGGAAGATGAGGAAGCCATTGCTATAAGCAAAGATACCACTTGCTTTTAAAATGATGGCCAGAGCACAGCTGCTTGTTGTGAGCACAATCACATTCTCCAGAAACCAAGCAAAGAAATGAATGGCTGGATGTACACCCATTGTCTTCATATACTGCAAGACAAGATAGCAAAGAGAGCTAAAGTTAGGAAACAAATTTTCTCTATTTATATTTGTTTTCTTTTTTAATTTCATCAAAACATGTTGCCACCAAGACAACACCAGCTCCCCAGAGGATGTCATCTTCTCCTTCAATGACTCCTCTCTTTTCCTTTTTGCTATGCTACTCCTTCTGCTCCTCTTTAAAAAAAAAATAAAAAATAATGCTTTTGGAAATAAGCTAATACTATTTGTGAAGCTTTTTTTCATAAGATGAGCAAAATTAACTTAATAAGGTTGATTTCATATTTTAGAGCATTAAAAAGGCCTATCTTACAACAGAAAGTTTAGAGAAATTAGATAATTTCCCAAACTAAATAAGGCTTACTCCAGCAGTATAACAACCAGTATAATTCCTCAAAAAAAGAGCATATTCAACCATACAGAAAATGTATCATAAAACCTCATCCTTCCATATGCTCAGCATCTCCTAAGACTAGCTGGCGATATAAGCAAATAATTATGTAATTTTTTCTGTATCATCCTCTCTTATATTTCTAACAGCTACACAGTATGTGGCAAATTTTTTATCTGGTTTAGGAAGTTTTATCGGTTTAGACCACATAGCAAATCAAGCCACTATAAAAACCATTCTAATCACAAGGGCTTTTCCCAAACATTTTCCAGCTCAACTTTTATTAATCTTTTGCTCCTTGCTTTTTGTCTCAGGGACAATATTTGCATACTAAGAGAACTGATGCTCAAACAATGTTGTGAATCCGTGTTGGCAGCTAGAACTAGAACCTACAGCCCAGAAAAAACAAACAAAAGCAAAGCCCGCTGGATTATGACTACATAAAAGTACCTCAAAGTTTATATTTTGTATTTGAGTAGGCTTTAATAAATAAATTTTATTTTCAGACAGTAATCTGCCTCTTACCTCTTCAAGATGAATTTCTCTTTCATAAACCAGTCTGCGAACCATGCCAGCAACTGAAACCATCCATGTTAACATCATCATAAGTGGGAAAAAGAATCCTATATTGTTCAAGAATCTATGAAAATATACATGCAGAGTTGTTAGCCCCAAAAGTTAAAATATTTTTTAGCAGAATGTTAATATGTGAAAACTGGGACTATTCTAAAAGTATGCACAAAAGAATGTCTGACATGAGCAATAAGACTTACTCTTGTTCTGGTTTTTCATGTAACAAGCTAAACATATGTATTGTTACTATAATATTATATCAGTGTTTGTCAACAACACAACTAGTGTAATCACTCTTTAGGGCTCCAAAGTTAAACAGAATTCAGATTTGTGTCTATGGTAAAGTAATATATTTGGACTGTAAAGAATAACATGAACCAGTCAACTTTTGCTCCACTTTGACAGATATATCACCACCAACTAACTTTAAATTCTAATGCTCAGGATGTTTTCATTGTTTGCAAAGAACAATTCACTTTTTCTTTCATCAATTTTATGTTGTACTTCAGTACACACCAGGGACCAATTCACAGTTTGCATACAGGGAAATTGAGGATGGAAAGTGGGTTTCTTAGCATAATCTAAATTAGTTGCACAATATGTTGACAGAGTCTCAGCCCAGCAGACTACTCCATAGTATAGCTGCAAACAGCTCTTAAGGGGTCATTTGCCAGACAGATGTTGCGTAATGTGTTGCGGTCACAACTGTTAAACAACATTTGCTATGCTGTGATATTCTGGTATTGGCTAAATCCTGTACCGAGATATACATTCATCCACTACAAAGACCTAGTGGTTTCCAAAGTTCTCTAGCACTAATTTAATAAGGATAATATATTGAATTAAAAAGCTGAGGGTTTACTTACAGATCACTGGTATGACAAGGGTAAGGCATGGCTTGCACCTGAATGGCTGGCTCTGAGGTATCTGTCCCAGTCTGTGCTGAAATAATTGCCCTTTCAATCATGTCTTGAAGAGGGATAAAGATATGGTTGTATTTAAACCCATCAGCTGGTAACTTCTGGGGATGGGATTTCCACGCTGGGTTTTTAATCAAATCTGTTCTCATGCTATAGAGAATACTGGTTCTAATTGTATATGAAATGTGTCGTGGTAGGAGATTGCTAGAATCTTGCATCTTATTCTTCGGCATATCAAAGATGATACCTGACACAAGAAGAAAAGGAACTTCATATCCAAGTTTATATGATTTATGCTATTTACATAGCTAACTAATGGCCAATTCTCATGTGGTAGTAGGCTACCTTCACCTGTCAGGGCAGGTCTCTCAAGTTTCATGACCTTGCAACATAAAAATAGTAGGTTTCTTAGAGATTTACATTTTATACATTCATGATTATGAAATGTAAAAAAAAAAATTTATTCACATGATAAATGAGTTTGCAACAAACATTCTTAACAGAGAAAATTCCTTCTGTGATCTGTTTGGGGGTTTTATTGCAGTTTATTCTCTTTGTATTCAGATTTAACCCCTTTTTGGGGACTGATCTCAATTCCACAGTGAAAGCAGCAGCCATGAAATTTGTTGATGAATGGATAACAGCTGCTGGAAGTGGGTGACAAAGTAAGCAGTACCAAACCATTAAAATTTCCTCTTATTTTTAGTTTCTGAGGCAGTTATAATACTTTTGTTTTAACATAGCAGAATTTGCATGCTTATTTTTTCTACCTGTGTATGAAATAAATTAAAAAAGTAGATGAAAGCTTCATCTGGAATTGGGAAAATGATGTTGAATACAACAAATTGTTTTCATATTTTTTCTGATGACCCAGACTTTTTAGGACTCCTTGATGAATGTGAAATTTTGACCTTTTTCACTTAGGAAGGGGAGAGATGTTTTAATCAGCACCTGGCTCTCTGAAAGATAATATGATATAGAATACTTTGCTATAAAGATTTTATCTTTTTTCACTGGAAAAATCTCATTTTCTCACTTGTGCAAACATTTAATTTCCTAAGACATTTCATGAGGTTATGAAGACTTTGAAGACTACAAACAAAGCAAGCAAGGAAAATTCCACTTTAGTTTCGTATCTTACTGTGGAAAGGAATGTATGCTTATATCTGAGCACATAATATTAATGTGTTGGACACATTTGATCCCTTAAAACGCCATCTTCCCTCTTCAAGCATATGAAAAGACTATAAGGCCACAGTACTGAAAAAACTACCAAAAAATATCTTGGCTTATGCTAGCATATGACTCTTCTCTATGCAAGCAGAAACAAAATAGATTTAGAATTTGACAATTATTTGATTTTCTGAGGGCCAGCAGGTATCTATTTGTTTCTTCTCTTGAAGGTGAAATTTCACTCCCTACTAAGTAGTCCTGAGAAATTTCCCTTATCTCATACTATGGCTTGCTGGTTTTACATGGACGAAGGGCTGTCATTCCCAGATTGTGCAAATGGGGGTACTGTGCAGGTTACAGAACAAACATAGGATTCCAGACTGAGTACTTTCATTCTCTAGAATTGCTTTGACATGCCTTCTGTTGTGCTCTTACAGGAGTCTAAGAAGACAATAAACCACAAAATAACAGGGGAAAAAGGAGGAAAAGATGTGGCACACTTTATATAGGCTTAAATTGGGCTGATCATTTGGAAAGGCTACACGCAACTTAAAGCATTTTATGCAAAAGGAGAAAGTGTGTGCAATAAGTAAAACAGTCTTGCTTTTTGAACTCTTTTGAACAATTAATTAACTCTCAGTAGTAAGGATACAACGCAGAAAAAGGGTAGAGAGTGTAATCCAAGGAAGAAAAGAAATACATCCATTGCTTAAGAACTTATTTACTCTGAACAAACAAGCTAATTTCTCTAAGATGTTGGTTTAAGAGTAAACCTTACAAAAAAAAATCCTTTTCTCCATTTTGTAAAGCAAAAAATATAAATGTTAAAATTCAAAAGTATGTAAATTAGATTATTTTGTCATAATAAGTAGTCAAGTTTACTCAGTATCCTGCATATTTCAGCTCTTTTTATTCTACTTTAAACATGTTTGGCTATTTTATTCTATATTTTGTTGGAAATGACAGACCACAAGGATTCACTTAGCAGTTTGACCATTAAAACAACAGAATTAATCTTTATAACATATATTACAGCATTCAAATGTTGAGGAATACCTCTAAGGTAAATGTTCTTTATGTTTCATGTATTGGATGTGGTTTAATAAATACTCTGAAACTGCGTAAAGCTTAACCTACCTTATAATAAACACAGACAACAGTTAAAAAGTCTGACATTTTCCATCAATATACATTTTAACTAAGGTACTTACTAGCCAATAAATTATTTTGCTGCATGAGCTCATGAGCCTTCTCCTCCAATTTCTCAACAGAGTCAAAAGGCTGGAAGCGGTCCAGTAACACACAGGAAGATATATTTACTAGAAGCTGTGACAACAGGTCAATCTGTTTACTTGCTGAGCTGTTAAGCATCTTGTTCATCATAGTTTCTAACATAAGGAAACAAATTGGACTCCCTCAGTTTTAATGAGCAGACCAGAAAGGTTTGTTCTTACTTGCACATCCTATAAGAGTAAATAACTTTTTTATTCAAAAAATGGAAGAAATTTTTAAAACATAAGAATTATAGTGTGAACTTGTGGAGCTGTAGCTCATGTTTCAATAGCTTTTGGAAGTCCTCAGCTACATTTTTCTTCAACTTCGGAACAACAAAAATGTAACAAATTCTAGTAAAGTTCTAGAAAGAGACCGTGCCCTTGAAGCTGTAGGACTTTTAACGTTTCCTTATCTTTCCATAACTACTCCCACAAATACAAGTGAGTTACCGTACTTTGATCATCACAATAGAGATCCATCTCTTTCATTTAGTAATGTATTGGCCAATTACTTTGTCTTTGGCATCGCAAATATTTCAAGCACCTTGTTTATATATAGGGCATAAACATTTTGATACAAGCCCTACATTTAAAAAGCATCCAAGATAAGCCTACAACTCCTCCATTCAGACTTTGATCTTGTCTATGGATCCAGGATGAATGTGTACCTCAACCAAAGCATGACTTCCAAAAACACTGAACCTTTGGAGAAATTCAGATCTTCATCCATTGACAGAAAATGTAAAGATAGTGTCATATCATTGTTTGAGTGAATAACCAGAATAGCATAATCTAGAAATAATCTTAACTCATTTTGATTTAATGGAAATATCTGATTTTCTCAGGTAAAATACAATGTTATAAAACATCCAACACAATTTTCCATCTTAATTTTATCAGGACTCACTTGAAGATAAAGGATTTAAAAAGGATAGGTGATGGCCGCGTTTGATTACAGTGGTGACAGACAAACCCTGGATGATAGGTGTTATTAAGCATCAGCACAGGAAATATTACAATAGGATGGCAGATAAATGGAAAAATATATGGAGCAGTCTGCAGAAAACACAAGATTAGCAGTGAGAAAGGATTAAGATCGCAAGAAGAAAAAGTAGAGGAACTGATAGTCTGGAACTCTAGACTAGATAGTCTAGACAGGCAAGCAATGACAGGGTGAATTCATGGGTTGAGGGAAAACAGCACCAAATATTGACTCTATATGTCTTATTTTCTGCTATCAATCCCTCTGTGCCCATAAGACTTTGCAGCAGGAGTAGTAGGGTGAATACCATGTTTCTAAGACTCTTAACAACTTATAAAATCATAGAGAAGTAAAAGGATTTCAGCATAATTGGAAATCAGCTTAATGCAAGTGTAGATGTAATAAACCAAGGGAAAATTTGCTTTAGTTAGTTAGAAGACAAAATACATCACACAGATCACATGATTTTAGAAAATCTGAGGTTTGGATGGAATTAATCAGATTGTGAGTGGTAAAACCAATAACATATATGAACACATTTAAGACTTTAATTGGATCCAAGCAAAATAATTACAGAACTAAGAAGCTGATGCAATATAAGAGTAATGACATTTTAAAAAACATAAGAGGTTTATAGTAACAGCTGCACATGATTATAGACTAATAAAATGAACAAAAAAAATATACAAAATGAACATAATAAAAGGACTTAGCCATTTTTTTCAAAAAGAAAATGACAAAGCAAATCTGTAAAAAGAACTGTAATCAAAGTGTAACTGCAGAAGAGTGCTCTGGCACTTTGGACAGATAACTTCACAAAGGCATAAATGTTATTGTGATCTATAGCTCACATTGATTTTTACTTTTTATATGATGCTAATTTTATTGACTGTGTTCCATTAAAATAAAGAAATTCTAGTTTCATAGCCATTGTACTTAAATGATTTCCTGTATTCACCACCAAAACTATTAACCATTTATTACACACTGTCAAAAGTTCTTAACTCTGTTAATGAGCTGCAGCTTGAGAAACACATACACAGATTTCTCTGATGATGTCTGCAACATGGAAGAGGTACCTGGTAACTCCAGAGATCTTGATATCTATTTGATGACATACTGTTTGCCCAAAGCCCATGAAGTTCCCAGTGTTAGATCCAAACAAATAAAATTAATCTATTACTCAACTAATACAGAGATAGCTATTTTTCCAGCAGGCTTTGCAGGTTAAGAGACTTGCTCTTTCTTCCCTCTTTTCCAATTGTGTGATTCTGTGGGGCTTTTTCAGTTGTATAGTAAGTCAGCTTAACCATGAGGGGTGAGCTATGCCTAACCCAGACTCAGCAACAGTTCAGTGTTTAAGTAAATCTTCCAGAGAGACAGAAGATTCAAGCTTGAGTCCCTTGCCTAAGGACAATACTGAGCCCAGATTCTTACTTTCTGAATTGAATTCGGGATATCATTTGCCGTTTTTCTTAGTGAAAGTGTGAGCAGCTAGTCCTAGCCTTCAAACATAGCTTTCAAATCAAGACCAGTTTCAATTAAAGCTTTTTTTGTACATGATGTCACACTCTCCGTTATTACATTTTTCCACTTTTCTTTCTTTCTGGTCCTCAAAATCATGAGCATTTCTTAAATTACATTAGACTCTGCTTTTGTATGGACAGTTCCTTCTGGCACATACCAGCAACCATTTTAATTGTCATGCACCTACCCTACTGACAGCAGGACATACTGGAGCCTTTCAATTATTAAAATTTCATAAAATCTCTAAGTAACTTAAATTTCCAGCATAATCCCCTTTCCCATCAGAGCTGCACAGAGCTTTGGCTGGGCCTGCCCCAGGCTCTAGTTCTTATCACATCACAGCCTGGTTGTGGATCTGTCCATGACCCTGCTGATCTGGGCCCAGACCTCTACCTGTCCTGGCCCCAGCATCACCCTAATAGTCCCACCTGGCCAATCCCAGGACTGGGTCTGACCCTGGTGACTCTCTAACCTCAGCCTAATCTTGGTGCTTCCTGATTATAACTGTATCTCAGGCTTTACTGAGGCTGGAGGATATCACACACAACTAATTCTCCATAAAAGAAGAAAAAAAAAATACAGACAGCTTTTGATTAAATGTGTATCCAGTCTATTTTTCTATTTATTTCCATTTAAAGTACATATATTCCTTTCAAAATTTACTACTACCTGTTGCTGAGTTTACTTCTCCCTTCCCTGCTTTTAAGTATGGCTCCTATGTTTATAACTCTCCCATGACAGTTTGCCACTTCTAGATTGTTACCAGATTTTTCAAGTCTTTCAGTATTTTGAAATGCAAATTATCCAATCCATCCCTTCTGCGCTGTGTGTAGCAGACTGCCCGGGAGCGGACCCGGGAGAAGTTGCATTCC
>JANHGB010023727.1:57139-74600 GCA_026283785.1 Coracopsis vasa
ATCCAATCCATCCCAAGAAAAAAAAGAACTAGAAATATTTGAGACTAACTCAACAAGATAAAGTCTGTAACTTTAGTATCATTTAAGTAGGCAAAACATTCAATTGCAACTGAACATAGTTCTAAGTTCAAGTTTAATAAGGGTAATCAGTTCATGTACTTTTATGTACATACCATATACTTGCATTTTTTCAAAGAGTTTTTCCATGTCAATATCCAAATGACTTTCTACAAAGTGCTTTATGAAATTGCTTTGCAGTGCTTCCTAAAATGAAAAGTGTTAGGTATTACATCAGGTTTGTCTTCTTTAAAGAAATATAAAATATACATATGCATTCATGTTCAGTTCCATTACCGAGATTTCCTGCATAACACTGGAGAAGTCACTTAGCCTCTCCATCTCTTCTCCTCTTAAAAGGCTAACTCCACACATTTCAAGTAAACAGCAGAATATATACTCCCCATCGCTTACATCCCTGTCTTCCTTTACTGTCAGTACTTTAACTGCTAGTCCGTATTAATGTCCTTGCAAGTCTGGTAGGACAGAAACTCATTTTCTTTTCCTGCAAGACTTTTGGCCCTTTACACTATAAGCTTTAACAGTAATAAAAAAGCACTTTTAAAAACTGGAATTTGAGATTTCCTTCTTCATTATTTTAACATCTTTACCTCATTCGTCAAGGTCTAAGTGGGAAAAAAAACATTAGCTCTACAAGAGCATCCTGGCATCTGCAAGTCTAATGCATGATTACTGGCATCATTCCTTAATCAAACTTAAAAGTAACAGTTCAATTGATACGTATGGACTATGACAGGATTGCTCTTATTTTCCCAAAGTGTTCCCAAGCATGTTTTCGCAAGTCAAACATGGTAAAACTAAATTTTATTAGGGGAAAAAAGGACACAAATATGTAGGACTGGAAAAATCCCAGTAACAAAACTACTCTTTTATTTTTTTTAGTCAATATTTTTCTCACATCTTTTTTTTTTATCAGTTACACACACTTTTGGAAAAAGCAAGTGATAAACAAACAAGTTCCATAAATAAGTGTATAAAGCTTGTAGGTGTACCTAGTTGCTTTATTTCCCTGTTGCCTGGTAATACT
Organism: Coracopsis vasa; assembly: GCA_026283785.1. Classification (NCBI taxonomy): domain Eukaryota; kingdom Metazoa; phylum Chordata; class Aves; order Psittaciformes; family Psittacidae; genus Coracopsis; species Coracopsis vasa. Next base: position 58,245 of record JANHGB010023727.1, read on the forward strand.
GGACATAGTGAGGTAATATAGGTTTTAACTATTTTCACCTCAGTATTTTCGCAGTACCACATTGTAGGCTCATAACCTAAAGATAAACCGCCTCCTTTTCAGCAATTTTTAAACCTGAAGCCAATTAGATGGGCAGTTTTACATGCATAGAACATCTGTCTACTTTACATAGAAAATAACAGGAAAATAGGAAGCCATCCCAGTTCACCAACCTGCAGGTGTGAGACTGTGAGTACGTTTCCACTGGTTTTAAAAACCTCAGACATCCTAAGCCATGTCTCAGAATAAGTCTTCAAGTTTTCCACAAAACTAAAAGTGAAATTAGCCTGGAAAAACAATACATGAAGACCAATGAAGTAAAAACTGTGCATAGCAAGTCTTAAGAAAAAAGAAAAACTCGCACACTTCAGATCTTCTGCAACTCCTTTCCATTTAACTTTGATAGTCATCAGTAAAGATATCCATGGGGCTTTTTTTCTACTTAAGAAAAGTATTTGCTGCAGTCTCTGAATACCAAGCAAATTAAAGTCTTCCTGCAGCATGGATATTTCCTACCTGAAGTATTATAAAGACCTCTATTTTATAATATCTCTTTCATAAACACAGATGTGCTTCAGAAAGACAGAAAAAAAAATCCCAAACCAGTTAGGACATACTCAAAAGAAAGCATTTGCAGATCTTGCGGATCTTTTTTTCAAACTACTGTGACTAAATATGTAACAAAAGTGAAAGTTGGAAGCATGGTCTGAACAGTGAATTGTAAACTTCAATTTGGACCACACTTTTCAGTAAGTCCTATTGAAAGTACAAAATTTTTTGCCTTAGCATTTTAATTCACTCTTGCAAAATACTACTCCTAGCACAGTGTGGGAAAACAATTTGTGGTGATTATTTCTTCTTGTTTATAGCATAGAAGGCCCCAAAGGGACCTTTGCAAATATTTTTATTTTTGTTTAAAATTGTTTAAAAGTTTTTTGCTTTCCCATTCACTGTGGTGGGCCTGGAGGTTCTTGTATCAGAAGCCTTCTACATGGAGAGGACTTTTGAGAATGTCTCAAATTGAAGCATAGTTAAAAAAGGTCATAAAGTTTAACAAAATGAACAATAAGTAGTTTCCAGGAAAAGATAACATCTGGCCAAGAACTCTAGGAGCACTCAAGGATTAAATGTTTGAAGAATTCTTTGTAGTGTAAGCTCCTGATTAAAAATAATTTGTTATCAGGGAAGTGGAAAATTACAAATGCAATGCTATTTATAGGAAAGATGCTAGGGGAACCAGAGGAATACAGACTAATAATTCTGAAAACCTGCAATAAGCAAATTTTAAATTTGCTATAATAATAATAAATTACAATAAAGAGTAGTAGGGGGAATAAAGAAAAGAAATAAACATAGTTGGGAGATAGAAACACAGGATTTTAAAAAAGAAGTTACCTCTGCTGAAGTTGAACAAGCAAGTGAGAAAGAGGTAGTTGATGCAGAACATCTCATCAAAGACACTGTGAATACTAAGAGTTTATATAAGCTCAAAATCAAGTGGACAAATTATAGTAATCAACTCCTGGCAAGCCTGACCCTTAAGGTTTGGGAAGTTGGGACAGTATTTGGGGGAATATCACTTTACTGATTCTCCAGTTCTTCTCTATACCTTTAGCGATTACAGCAGAAATCAGAACCTAAGGCAAGAAGAATGTTTAATCTTACATGGTAAAGCAACTCTTGTGAGTTTGTATGCTAATGACTAGCTGGACTTTGATGTTTAGTAGAAATTCTCATTGAGTTCTCTGTAATCAATGAAGATTCATTAAAATAAATATTCTTCATAACGTCTAGGCTGGATATTGCCTTCAATTAAATTAGAGTCTTCAGTATCAACTTTGGTCATGGATTGAATATGTCTAAGCCTCCTCATGATGTAAGAATAAATAAAAATGGCATATTAAGCTTATTGAACTGCTTTTATAATTACATCTTTTAACAGGCTGACAAGTCAAGTGTGCTTATGAAGAGCCAGACAGGATATGTAAGATTAGAATAATAAATTACTCAATTCACTATCAATTTTTATAATTATACTAGACAAAAGCCAGGAAATTTAAATTAATGAATTTGCTAGTTTTCTTTCTTTCATTCTCAGTTGTCTCGCCACTTACATGTTTTCCTTATATATATATTCTTTGACTGTTTCAATTACAAAGAAATAGCACGAAGTTGTTCTAATGTGATTGCCTGAATATAAGATTAATTCTGAGACTCTTTTGAAATAAGAAATGCTTTTATAAGATCAGCTCAGTGGAAAAAAGTTCAGTAGTAAAAGCAAGGATCAAAGACATCACACACTGTCTTTGAACTCCTGGATGCCAGTTGCCACTGAACTTTTTTGCTCTGCTAGCACTACAGTCTCTGTGATGGTCAGTTATTCTACACATTAGAACTGTTGACTTCCCAGAAGGTAAAACCAGCAACCTCACAAGTTATTGAAGAATGATCAATTACACAGTCTTGATATAAAACAGTCCATTTGAAAAACTTAAAGAATATATATTCCTATACAAGCATCAATGTTCTTTTTAGCTTTACTCCTCTAATTTTTTTCTTTTAGTAAACAGCTGCCATGTGGTCACACAATATAAAAGCAATTGGTACTTCTGTTACAATTTCAGTAGAAGATTTGGCTCTGTAAGGGCTACAGGGTCATTTTTAGTAGCTATTTTTTTAGTAGGTGTGTTTAAGACACTTGGGACAATATTTTGCATTTAAATTTTGTTTCTGTTCGAGCAAGAGCAGATAGATTTCCATAATAAAACAAATGGTAAAATTGTTGAGGAAAATCTCCTACTACTTGAATATTTACACATAAACAGATACACATCCACACTTGCTTGTTAGATCTACATGCCTAGGGGAAGGGTGAGAGTATATTAACACAGATTCCTGAATAGGATGGCGGAAATTTTGTGAGCTCAAGAATACATACAGCAAATGAGAAACTCTGCTGGAGGCACCTACCAGAATCTTTGTATTGGTCCAGAGCACTAAAAAAAACAACCAACCAAATAACAACAAAACAACCAAAAAAAAAACCAAACCCAAAAAACCCAAGTAAAGAACACAAGCAAACTTCATTCTGAACTGTATTACTCAGCCCTGATTTCACTAGATCCATAGGGGAACACAACGGATGTCAGGACATTTATCTTTCTTACAGATGCTTTAAAAACATGGTTTTGGCATATTAATTGGCAAAATAATGTGGAAATGTCTTAAGTGGCTTATTTTAAATGTCATTGTAACATAGAATATAATTACCATTTCTTACATCTCATTCTTTATAGAATTTCCATCCATAAACGTCAAGTGCAGCTTCATTTCTAGCTGACTAAAAATTTAAAATTAATTATACTCAACTCTAGGGAGATGGCCTGTTGCCCAAATTAAAGTTATTTAACAGCAAAATATGGAATCACTGAAACCTTATTTCCAATTCACAGCAGAAACCATAAAGTTACCTAGTATCTGCTATTTGGCATGTGTTTTTTGGCTTAGTTGTGTTTGGGGTTTTTTTACTACCTTTTTAAAACATAAGTCCGAATACTACAATACAATCCATTTACATGGCAAATAGTTACTATCATATTCAAAGTAACCACAGCCTTTTGTCGTAACACTTACAAACAGTAATGCTTTTTCTACATTTTAAACTAACCTAATTACCATTCTTGCAATCAGTAATATTCGGGGTAAAAACCATACAGTTGCAAGATAAATGCAAAATTTACACAGAACTATATTTAAAACAATTTATCATCCTTCCTCTTAGAGAGGCCTTAAAGCTAGTCATGAACAATTCTTGGAGAAAATCATGCTAAAGACAGAACAGCTACCATATTAAAACTGCAAAGACAGTAAAACTGTTGAATAATATCAAGTCATCAGCATCCACACATATAGCAGCTCACCTACTACCATTCATTCATATTACTGGTGTTAGAAACATAATCAGAAAGGACGCACTGCAGGTTTTTTGGTTGGGTGGGTGGGGTTTTTTAAGTGCAGCTCAGTGACTCCCTCAGAACAGACTTTAGTTCCTGGAGCTTTCCTTCCCCACAGCTCCTTATTCTGCCCCCCTAGAGTTCCCATTATAAGAAACGTTTGTTGAGGGCAAAAGCTCACTTGGAATACATATATCCTACACCTCAGTAGAATATGATTCACATGCTGCTTCTGCTAATGTTCTCTTTTTAATCTATCTATACAAGATTTAAGGGACTTTGAAAAAAAGTCTGCTTTTCACACTGAGGTGAAACCACTATAACAAGTAGGATAAAAGATAAGAGATATATTAAGCTGACAGCGAGAGCCAGGTGAGAACTCAAGGGCCAGGGTGGATCCAGTTTTCTGAAAGGCAATTATCCAATTGCTTCTACCTATCCTAAAAGAAGTGGACATTTAAAATGAAGTACAAAGACAAAAACCAATGAACAGAAATAGTGTTTCTTTTGATACTCACCTTCTTCACCACCAGGTCAATCATGTTGATGTTTGAATTGTACAGTATCTTCCCATGCAATAAAGGTTTCAGGAGTGTCCATAGCAAAGCCCCATTAGAAGACTGCAAAATATCCTGATAAAGCTTCAAGCAAAATGGAGCTGCAAAAGCACAGATTCACTCACATTTAAGACAGAAAACAATGGCAAAGTTAGATTATTATTATTATTAATTTCAAAGAAAAGCTTGAGCCTTAATTTAGCATCTGCTACAGCACCATGCCAAATACCATCGAATTGCCACCATGCAATCACTACGGGTCCCTGAATAGGAATTATTTAGCCACAGCCTGTGATAGTGTTGAGGATGCAGAACTCTAAACATGAGACAAGCAAAAAAGAATTACAATCTGAAGAGGTTCTCACATTTGTGAAAACCAGCCTGTGAACCCCATCTATCCGAAAAGTTACATTAGGGAATTTCAGAGTGAAAGAAAACACAAAACATCTGCCCAGAAAACGAATGCTGAGAGAAGAGTGACTTTGAAAAGTTCAGACTTACTCCCCACCCTTGGTTGCTCTGTAGTTTTCTATTCTTACTTAAGAAAGAAGTAGGTATACAGAAATTCCTTCACAAACACAGATTTTTTTTATTTGTACGATTTTGCAAGAACCTACTAAAAACACAAGGAAAAAACAGCATGACACAACTTCTTGATTTGAAAAATCTAATCAGTTCACTTTTCCATTCCTTAACGAAAAACACATGTTCCTACATTAGATGGAGTTTATAATGCTTTAGAATGTATGTCCTTCAGAACTGGGATCCAAAGACTATCCCACTACAAGACACAAGATATCCCACTGCACTTGCACTAAAGTAAGGACAATGAGTTTACTATCAGAAACATTTAGATTTTTATGCTCAACTCATGCGCTTTGGGGTGGAGAATTTTTTTTTATTATTTATTATGAGTGGATTTAGAAATATCTCATTTCCAGTGCTGTGAAGAAATATTAAGTAATGTCATTAACTCCTCAAGGAAGACAAATTATTGTACATAATCGAAAACTAGTCCAAAACCATGCAAACTCCTGTCAAAAGTTAAAGAAACAAGTGGGGTTTTGTCCAATTTTTTACTTTCCTCAAGGAAACAATCATTACTAAACACAATCATTACTAAATGAAAGAATTAAGAGGCTCCAAGCAGGTCAGTCAGAAATATCAATATGCTAAAGACACAGAAGACTGGCTAATTTGGGTCTGATTTTCAGAAGGTCATTGGCAAGCGTCTGGTACAAAAATAAGTGCAAGTTAATCACTGTGAAGGAGTACAGATTAGGTTTCTGTGGCCACCTAGAAATGTTTCTACTTTGATTTTACATTGCCTCATTTACCAATTTTTTAAAATAAAAGAAACAGGATTCATTCACTCATATGAATTCTGGAACTAACACGCTTTAGAGATATTTCAAGGTCCTGAGGTAAAATGGCTTACAACACTCCAGTTGTGACAATATTAAAAAAATAATAAATAAATAACTAAATAATCAAGAAACAGATAGCACTTCTGGCCTAAACAGCTTTGAAAGAGGCTAAGTCACAAACAATCTCCTTAATCAGCCATCCTGCTAACTTCATTCTTCAAATAGAAAAGAAAAGCAGAGCTGCCTGATTACTGCTATCCCACACACGTAAGCGAAGAAGGCTAGAGCAGAGCTCTGGCTCCCTCCCCAGGGTACCAGTCAAGCCAGAATCATTTCCTGGCTGTAGAAACTGATAGATGAGAGAGTCGTGATCCACAGTCACAGATCCTTCCCTAGTGACACTCTATCACTGTATTCTCTCGCACAGGGCCACTGAGGCACTAACAAGGTTGTTAACATTACTAAAATTAATCAGGACAAGTCAAATGTGTTGAGGAAAGGGAGCAAAGGTGAAATTATGAAAGAGCCAGGAGATTTTCTAGGCACTTGATAAAGAGAATAGGAGTATCAACTATTAAAAAACATTTTATCCAGAGGGTTTGCGTATTTTACTGCACAATAATACCACAGTTTTGTGCTCACAGAAGAAAGGCATGCAGCAGTAAATTCTCAATCTTGTATCTGAGAGATACATTTTTAATGCCAAGTGCTCTAAAAAGTCTAATAAATACGTCTCTAAGACAGGAATATACTTATTTATTATTTGTAAAGATAGAAAACAACCAGAATCACTTATGTCTCATCCATAATTATCCCATAGCCATAAAACTTCTATTGATCAACCTTTATGCTCAGAATTACAGTGCCAGCTGAGATGTCAGCTGGCATATAAATGTTTCCATTTAGGAGGGAAAAACTTCTCTAAACTCTGAATGCATACATACAATTTCTGATAGTTTTTCTTACTTGAGTTTTCAGGAATGCCATATTTTGCCATATCGTCCTCAAAGAGTCTCTTGATTCTGGGCATGTCGATGAATAGGTTTGCATTGCTGAAAAATGAAGATTCTTCTTTACACACTGCCTTGATTACAGACTCTAGGGACCCAACAGCTGAACTTCTGAACTGCCCACCTTGCAAGAACTAGAAAAAACCAAACAGAAATACAGATGAATTAAAGTTGCTTTTAGTAGCTTCAGGGAGAAGCCCTGGTGTTCTCTCAGTATTGGTATCCAAGGAGATTGACAAAATTAGATTGCTGCAACTGCCTACCAGAATGAGGGCCTGCTGTGCTCTTTTCTGTTTTTCTGATCACCTTTATCATAGGGGGGGAAGAGAAGAGGGTAATGCAGTTTTAATTGCCAGAATACTTGATGAAAGACAGTAGTATAATGTACTACATTAAACTTTGAAAAATACTGTGTATCAGTTAGGCAGAAAAAGAATGAAAATATCAAGACAACTGGTCTACAGTTTCCTTGACTATAATGTCACTTTTCACAAAGTCTACTTTTCTGGTAGATTAGACTTGTGTCAAAGACAGCAGAAACAACTCAAATCATATTGCATATGAATGTTTGCAGTGAAAAGAGTTGCTAAGAAGAAAAAAAAAATCAAGTGCGCATGCCCTAAAAACCTATTTTTCACCTACATCTTCTAACTTGTTAGATACATTTCTAGTTTTTGCACAACTTGAGTCATACCAGCATTTGTTATTGCCATTTGCTCACGACTAGAGTACATCTAATGAGCACCATCATTCACCGCATTAAAACGAAAACCAAACCAAAACAAAAAACAGCCTCCCTAGTGCAGCTTCATTTTTCAAATAACATCCTCAGTTGTAACTGGTATCTCATGGAAGGCTGTACAGATGCAGTTCTAAGAGAGGATACAATTGCAAGGCAAGATGCTGCTAGAGTATTACTGAAGGATGCATTGGACCACGTTCCTCATTAGTGTTGCAGATGCCTGTCAAGAAAAGCATAATTAGACTATCAGATGCCATCTGAAGACTGCACGACTGGCAAATAGTAAAAAGACTGTGAAATGTCAACCAAACAAATTTCACACTGGAATAAATTATCATTTTATAATTGGATTGTTTTGTTTTGTTAGTTGTTTTGTTTGCTTGTTTGGGTTTTTTTTAACAGAAGAGTCAGTTTTCAAAATAGTGCAGCACTTTATATAAAGAATAAATCACAGTCAGTTTAGAGATTGTGCTGTTAGAAGCAGTTTATCCTGATCAATGCATTTACTGAAGTGCCAGGTGCTTCTTTAGTAATCATGGAGGAACATTAGAAAGTGTTATTTACAACTCAGTGTTGGCTCCAAAAATCTGAGGTTTTGCATACAGTTTCAACATACAGCATAGTAAATAAATAATATCCAGATTTTATAATACTATCATTTACAGCTCTTGAATGAATCTGTGGGCATGGACTTTACTGGGGGAATAAAGTTTATTTATGCACAATGCTGAATAAAAGTGGGTTTGAATCCTTATTAGTCACTATTTGCACTAGAAGAGCAAATGAGGTTTATTTCAGTCAAAGAGTACAAACTTGCCAATTAATTCCAATTCCAATCAAAAATAACTTGGAATTTAAATATTGAATATTTATGCAGTAAGCTGCCATCAACAGACTGAATCTACTTACTGTCTTTCAACTAAATACCCACTGACTCAGTAAGATGTTACCTAAAATATGGCTTTATAAAGTGGGAGAACTATCTTGGATGGATGTTCACAAAAACATTATCTTTGATCCACTTGTTCTAGTTTAAACTCAATTAAGTAGGTTTGTAATCAAAGCTGATGACTCTAAACAAGCAGCCTCCTACAAAGGAAACAATTCGTCAAGTCAGTTGCTCCAACAGATTCATGGCAGAGGAAGGCTGCTACTGAAGATTAAAAAAGCTATCTGGAACTGCATTCTCAAATGGAGAAAAACCCCTCACAGTATAGAGGCTTCTGACCTAACTGGACAGCTGTGTGCTTAAAAAAACTATTATTAATAAAAACAAATTCATGTGGAGTAGAAATATCAGCTATTCAAAAAAAGAAGCCTAAAAAGTCAAGCCAGGCTACAGCTCGAACATAAAACTAAAATAAATTCAGAATCATTACATTAAGAGGGATAAAAGTAACAAATACAGAGAAATAGATATTCCTACTTCTGAGTAGAGCCATAAACAAAACAAGGTCTTTAGTGTACTGAAATTGAAAGAATCAGATTAAAAAATGGCAAAATTACTGATGTGGTTGAATTGTTTTTGAGGTCTATCAAATTTAGATGGCAATAATTGAATAAAGAGTAGAAAATCCAACTGTACTCAAGAATGACATCATGCTCCAGGAAATAATGGATATCTTGTTGTGATGTTTCATAAGGCAAGATATACAATAAGTTTTAAAGTGGAGAGCAATTAAAAAAAGAAAGTATGTGAGGAGTAGAGTTTAATGCATCATAGAATCATTCCAGACTAACACAGTATATTTATGCGGTAGAGGCAAGTGCTTTTCCCTAAAAAATCCCATATACTATCTCTAAACTAGGTGAACTCTAATAACTAACTAGTGTTATTGTCCTTGAAAATATTAATCAGCTTTAATCCAATATCTATGTGTTGGGTAAAAAATGGCATTAAGAAGATATTGCAGGGAAGCTCTTAAAAGGAAACAAAATACTAGCTCATAGAGAAGTTGCTAGTGCTATTCCTGTGAGACTGATCTTAGTGATCACTTATTGTGATAAGTTTTTTAGCCCTGAAAGAAGCAAATAACTGAAATTTGCCTATAATTTAACAGCAGAAGGCATTTCAGGAGAAAAGATGATCAGAATGCAGTATGGCAAGAAACCAATTACCTAATTTAAGGTAAATCAAGTGTAAAAAGAAAGAGTGCAAAACATTATTTATCAACTAAAATCGTGAGATGCTGTTATAAAATGGAGCTTACCTGGGTATATTGCTGATCCTTGATCAAGTAAGAGACAGAAACACATGCAGCTTACAAAAAAGGTGAATGCAAGATTAAGAAAGTCATTTTAGGAGGTATAGACGTGAATGAGCAGAACTACCAGTCATCAGCCATAATTCCCCTCAAAGATTGTACACATTTCTTGTCCCCAGCATTCAAAATAATCCTAATACAGTGCATAAAGATGACACTAGGATGCTTGAGACAGCTGAGAGCCTGTTACAAGAGGAAATAAAACTGAACCAAACAAAATAAATATAAAAATAAATCTATTTAACTTACCAGAACAGAGAAGGTCTATGACTGACCTTACACAAACACATGGGCAAGTCAAAGAAGTTATAAAAGCTAGAGAATATTTTTGATACAAGAGTAAACATACTAGTCATGGATAAATGTAAGTCAGAATTTTATACATTTAAAACACCAAGAGGCTTTTCAGTAATGATACTTTCAACAGACAACTTGTTCAAGTTAGTGGAGGGATTACAGAATGAGGCCACGTTTCACAACTGACAGCATTCAGTAAACCAGCAAGTCTCCTCCAGCATATCCATTCATGACTGACAAACATATCAAAAATTAGCTGTGGAAATATAAGCAAGTAATTTCAAATAGCAAACAAGCAAACAAAAATCATGATTGAAATCAGCAATGCTTTTCCTCAGGGAGTTATCCATTCACTCAGGGTTGTTAACAGTTGAATGTGGCTCTGTATTCCAATTACCGCTGACCGGTAGATATTGAGGTTTTTTACATAATCTTTTATTGCACAATATGTAGCACACCAATTCAACTTCACATTTTACAGATATTTTAAAGGTATTTTAACTTTGTCTTTCAGATAAAAATCGACGTGCATGATTGAAAATTACTTTATTACTTCTTATTATAGAGGTTTTGGTGGTTTTTTAATCAACTTCAAAATAATTTTTTCAGTTAAAAGTTAATGAAGTAGGCAATCTGTCTTACTCTATACTGAAGATCCACATATTTTTACCTTAAAAAATCTGTACATACATTATTTGATAGTCTTCCTAGGTCCCTGAACTACTTTGCTGCAAGATAACATGAAAATAAAAATCCAGAGGGATAGATTTCTTTGGAAATAGAAAAAAAATATTTAAGAAGGGAAGTGTATAAGCAATATTTTCACTTTAGTAGCACACTTATTCGTAGAACAAGCTTGGCCACTACAGAAAAAGAAGCAAAAAAAAATAATTAATAATCAATGGTATTATTAGAAAGTAATAAAAACATCCAGTTAAACCTGAAAAGGAAAGGATATTTTACAAGGATACTTACAAGGGTAAAAGGTAAAAGGGAACAAAAATTCCAAGGTTAAATAGATGGTATAGCTATAGAACATGGATTGCCATGGAGCAAGCATTATAATCGTAACCAGAAGGCCCTCTACTGTTCGATTTGTTCCTTTGCAAACTCTTTTTGAACAGGACAACAGGACCTTTTGAGAGATTCTTTAATCAAATAAGCAAGTTAAAGATTTCACCCCAAAAAGAATACTTCATTTGTTCATAAAAAAGTCTGACACAAACAGAACTAGTTTCAGAAAAGCAGAAAAGATGTAAGCATCTGATGAAAACCTCCTTTTATTGCTTCATCCAAAGAGCTACCCCAAAAGGGAGGCTCCAAACCAAAACTAATGTGTACAGAAGAGCATTTAACAATATGCCTCTGTCACAGAGATCAGAAGATCTTGAAAAAGATTTATATCACTAAGGAAAATATTATTTAAGGCAGTGTTTACTCTGTACTGTAGTCACAAACCTGTCTGTACTGTCTACCATAGAATCATAGAATAGATTCTGAGGGATCTCTTAGAGATTTGCAATTTTAGAGCCAGATAAAATCCTAAACTTTCCACAAAGAATAGCAAATCCAGAAGGTAAGGTATGCTATCAGGTTCAGCAGGTCTTCTTAAGGAATTACACTTATTTAGTGTTAGATCCACCACTGTGCTAGCTGCATAGATGTTCATACAGCAACTGCAATAAAAGGCAGCAACAAACGAAATATGCTCACTCCCACCTCATGCCACATTTAAGTGCCAAGCAGAACTATCACACAAAAACCTGAAGTGACACAAACAGAAACCAACGGCAGATACAACTTACCACGCTATCTTGAAATCTTAGGTCTTAAAAAAACAAAGCTATTTCTTATAAACAGAGTAATAGTCTGTTTATTAAAACAAAGAAACAAAAAGCTACAGCATTAGCAGAAAAGGCATGGCTATATCCAAATCACAGATAATACATGCTATTATTATTAATCAGTAACCTAACAGCCTATTAATTTAGGCTATGATAAGTTAAAAAAATTAAATAAAAATTAAGAGATGACAGAAAAAACACCTCAATAATCAATAGCCTCTAAATTACCAGAGTGCTTGAAAGACACCAAATGAATTTTCATAGGGTCTATGGGCTCCTCTCTTCTCTCCAAGTTCCTGACTTTCTACGACACAATTTCTACTAGTCTTCTTACTAAGCACACATCCCTAACAAAGTACCTTATAATAGGAACTAAGTTTGTATATCGAAACCATACACATACCTGCAGCAATGCAGAGATGTCGAGCACACCAATTTTTTGAATTCTTTGAAGGAATACTGGAAGGTTTTCCGTGACATAATGGGCTTTATTGAGAAGAGAGCTGATACTAGAAACCACATCCAGTAGCATGTTTAGCACATTGCCTACCTCAGATGGTATCTTAATCTTAGAAAAGAAGGGAAAAAAATTACAACTATAACTTTCCTTTAGAAACACTCAAAAGTATTCAGTCTGCTATAAAACTGATTATAAAATGTTCCTGCAAACCATGTTCAACAAAACTCCTTCTTTTAGTATAACTCCCCAGCTACTCTCAAATTCAGCTAAAGAAAAATTCTTTGGTAATGTTAGAACTGCCCTATGACAAATCAGGAATTAAAATCCAGATAACACGTTTATACCTACGGAGCTGAAAAGAGCTCTCCTACCCAGGATGCTAATGGTTTTTTTTTCTTTGCTAGAAATTCATTGTGCTACAGTAAGATTTCAGTAGAAAAGACCATAAGAATAGGCATTGGCTTTTTTCTCACTCTCCACCTCCTACCTGCCCTTCACCCCCACCCTCTGCACTCCTCCTCTAGGCTGGCAGATAATTCAGAAAGCAGAAATCTTTTCTTTTTCCTCTGGCATCTTAACATATTCTGGGAAACTGTCTTGGTTTTAAAAGTGTATGGTCAACCTGTTTACCTGTACATGCAGCATCCAGAATACGTATGAACAAAATATCCATCCTCCCAATGTTATAACTGGTTTTCAACTATTTGTACTTATAACATTTAATGTTCTGTCAATCTGGTACCCCAAAAGATTGAAATAAATGAAATAAATGTCTGCTAACTGTCAGAAATCTCATCCAATAATTTTGTTCTTACAAGCAAAAATGTTATCTCACTGAAAACCCACACTAGATCCCAGTTTATCTGCAGTTATACAGATAATACCATTTTGCTATAGACTTCTGCATCCCCTTCATTATAGTTTTGGCACTCTATTATTCTTGTCAAAGTCTTTTGACTTGGGTCTTATAAAATATAAGAGGTTTGTGCTTATGGAGAGATTTATCTTGGGAGTTGGAAAACTCCTTCCTGTAGGAGCTACCTGAATTTCCAACATGATTTCTACAGCAAATACAGTGCATTTGAGAGTGCTATGATTTTTTCCCCAAAACAATTTTGTAATTCTTGTAATGAAAATGCCTATGCTTGTTTTAGTTCCAATGATGTCACATCAGTCTTCCACACTTTCACATTAAGAAGTGATTAATTGCAGGAATTGCAAACTCTGCTAAAGATTCATAAAACTGTCTTCTATCTCTTGTGATTTCTCTAAAGCTTTCATATTTAACTCCTTAGTGATAATTTCCCTGAGGAAGCAAGAAATGGAATACAGTAGCATCTACCAATCCCAGTCTTCAACTGTTGTGTTTATTTTGTGGAGTTAAATGAAGACAGAAAAAATGCCGTACATCCAGCATTCGCTTCAGAGAGAAGGAACATCTGAAGAGATAATAGAACCATTTAATTTGTCTAGCTGCATGTTTTAAACCACCTTCAAAAGAAAATCATAGGAACTGCACGCTGGTTTTCCCCATCTTACCTTGTAAAAAATATGACGTACGTTCAAATTCTGTATAATCAGTACAAACATGGTATACAAGTCCAGTGCCGGTAAAGAACATAATTCTTCAACTACCAGGGAAGTTTTACTGTTTTCAGGTAGCTTTAGCAGCAGACTAAATACTTCTTCATCACATCTTCCGGTTAAAGCTACCACAAAGGCACTGTAAGAAATCTATCATAATATATGTGTATTAAAAATGTCTCCCTGAAATGCATTGCCTTCTCCTATAGTCAATAATTTGTGTCACAGTAACATGACAATTTACAGTCATCCACAGATCTGAATTAACTATACAGCTCTATATCAGACTGGTATGTTCTTACTTTGTATTCTATATACATATAAAGAAATTAAGTATATTTATCATAAAGATTTCCTTTCATTTGTGAACAGGTTGATCATTTATTCTATGAGCATTCATACCATAAGCAGGCACATGTACAATGCAGAACATATCCATTCCAGCAGATACATATACAAGTTTGTGCAGAAATAATCAGATCAAAAATCACAGATCAAAATCTAGATGTACAAATCACTAAAATAAAAAATATATGGACCTTCCTTCTTTCAAAGGACACGCAGATGTAAGACTTGGGGTTTCCTATATGGTACAATGCTCATTCTGAGCTAGCTCACACTTCTTATTTCAACACTCATTTGAAGTGTTATTATTTACCAGTGGATAAAGGGACAAATGCCTAAGCAGACTTAGGGTGAGACCGCAATAAAAACTCCTAGGGTAATGCTAGCTGGCTTCTTCCTATGAAAATGTCCAACAAAAAACAAATGCTTGAAGTCCAGATATCTCAGGAGTTCTTAGCTACCCTTTCTCCTGAAATGCCTGAAAGGCAAATGGCAGCAAGTCCAGAAAAATTGGAAGTTCAGAGGAGGCAAAGTACTGTACTCAGGGCTCCACCACGCTCCTCAGGAAAGAATCTATCTGTACTGCGTCCAGGGAATGTATCTGTAACTAGTGGCAGTAGTCAGTGAGGAAGAGGATCCCCAAGAAAATTAAATTTGGAGCCACAGTTGGTCAAGATATCCAATTTAACTTTTTAATTCCTACGAAGATTTTAATTTCCAACTTATTAATTTGGTATTTAGATTTAGTTCCCAGGGCTTTGTGATTCCAAAGGCTTTCCTATGTATTTAAATATTCACTTTTTTGTGCATGTGCAAGAAGCACAGTATGAATATAAATACAATTCTGTTATCAGCATAAAAAGGTACTGATTTGGACTACTTTTTGTGGAAGAAATTTGACTCTGTGATAAAATCTGATATTTATTCCCTCATGCACTCCATGAATATCATAATTTCAGTACAGTTTTAACCCATTCAGTATTTTATCCACTAAATTAAGTTCCTCTGAACCTTCCAGGCAGATTTGAGATACTAGAGCTAATCCAAACTCCTATGTTCAGTAAATGAATGCTTATAGTCTAAAGTTTAAAAACATTTAATCACATGACAATGGGCATGGCAAAAGCATGATATTGTGGTAGAAATTAAGGATAAGTGAAATAAGCACAAACAACTCACACACGTACCATTCCAGAGGCAAGCACAGTAGTAGCATGGAATCACAGAAATACAGGGTTGCAGTGGGCCTGCATTGGGCCTGCAGCTATCATTAGGGTTATCAGACAGTAGCTATATATACAATAAATGTAATAGGTATGCCTAAATTCCAGCTTTAAAGAGTACTTGTGCATCTTGCATAACCAGTAAAAAGCATAAGCTTTAATTTTCCAGTTGGACTGAGGGAGGATTTAAGCACTTAAGCAAACAAAAAATACACATCTGTATAGATAAGCAAACTTGAGATGTGTATATCTATCTAAACTCTACATAGAACTTTGGCAAAAAAATAAGGATAGAATGTCACTTGAAAATACAGCTAATTGGCATTTTAATTCCAGAAAATCAAAGGTGCACCAAATCCCATTCAACTGAATCACTTCCAGATGACTTCTCTCATTACCATTTACTGGTATCCAGACAACAAGTTAACAATAAAGGCAGTCATGCTGCTAGAGATGCAAAAGAACAAATCTCATCTAGAAGTAGTTACGATGGTCTGAACTGCCTTTTTAATAGCCATACTTTTCATGAGTGTCTTACAACTGTTTCTGCAACTTAAACAGGGGAAGTTTAGATTGGATATAAGGAGGAAGTTGTTTACTGTAAGGGTGGTGAGGCACTGGAATGGGTTGCCCAGGGAAGCTGCGAATGCTCCATCCCTGGCAGTGTTCAA